>JACDJE010000061.1:1818817-1882909 GCA_016647715.1 Pavo muticus
AAAAAAAAAAAAAAAAAAAAAAAAAAAAGAGGAGGAAAAAAGTAAAGGAGAATAGTAAAAATCCAGAGTCAAATGTGAGTGGCACAGCTATAATTCTTTAGGAAGCAGCAGGTAAGATTGATTGTCAAGGGTCAAAAGGCTAGGTCAAATTCCCCTCATTCGTCAGCTGAATGTCATTTTTGTTTTCCCTGTCACCAGATAGCTTTAAAAAAATTGCAACTCCTTCCTCATTATCTGGGACTTGGCTCCTTTCCTGCCATCCAGTATTAATGAAACTGTGCTTCAAGCCTGGCCTTCATCTTTGAGGTTCTTCTTCACGTACTTCTTCCCTTTCTTAAGTACTACAGAGCGAGGACAATTTTAAAGATTGTTTTCTTGCACAGAGAAGTTGGAAAATTGCTGCTATGGTGGGAATGATTTAAAAATATACATGCGGTATAAACATCTGAATGAGCAACAATGTAATTAAATCATAGCAGGTCCAAAGCCTACACAGCGATGTAATTGAATAATGGTTAAATCTATGAAACTCATAAGGAATTCTTAAAAAACAAAACAGCATGATACAATGTTTTGAAATCACGCAAGAGAGAAAAAATAAAATTCTATTATAATTACAAGCTGTGTACTACTGGAACAATGCTGATACTGAAATTATCCATAGATTTACTGTGAATATGACATATATATATGCTTGATTCAGATAAAAACATAGTCAATAATTTCCTTAAAAAGAATTAAACATCTAAATTAATTGAAGTTAAATTACACCTCAGTGGTGAAATTTCAGCTGGACTGAAATGGGAAGCCATTTCAAGCCATGAGTTGGTAATCTAAGGGATTCTTCTTCAAATATAATCATTCTGTGTCATACATAAATTCAGGCGCAATTATCTTCTTGTGCACCTATATAAAGGCAACACTCTTGTGTTTATTGAGTGCTTTTCACAAAGGATCTCAAAGTACATTAAAAAAATAATTAAACCTCATCTAAAGCTTATCCCTATGAGGACAGCCTCTGCATTCAGAGGAACAGAACCCAGAATTCTTTGGTGACAGAATGAGAGGATTTACTAAATTCATTTCCATTAAACACATTGCTGCACTGAGTGATTAAAGGATGTTGACTAATTGACCTAATACTTCTAGCTAGAAAAATGACATCTAAAAATACTTATAATAACTCCTGAGCAAAAATAACCTGAAATCCTGAGCTAAATCTGTACAGAACAACATTTTTCTCCAGTCCAAGTTCCCTACACAGGTAAATAAGGTGACTTCAGTGAAACTGTTTTCATGAACAGCATCTCACAGACAGGAAGTTCAAAATGTTTTGCTAAAACAAATCAGTTTGAGCTAGTTCTCAGTAAAGATCAGAATAAATTACAATTCACAACAAAAAGTTCTGATTTCAAAATAATCGACTGGTAATCCACATAACTTGGAATAGCAATTTCAAGGCCTGGTTACTGCAGGAACATGAGCTTTCCAACCATGTGTGGAAGATAATATGCATTAAAAATGTGCAGTATTCAGCCAACAGAGTAGTGGATCACAGAATTATTTTGAATAGAGAAAAGAGGTTCTGATTTTGAACCTAACAATAATAATTTAACTCTTAAGTTTCAGGGCACCTGGCTCTCCTGCAATATTTGACAGCACAATGTTTGAGTTTATAACAGCCCATTTTTGGGAACTACTGATATTTTTTTACTGGACTGGGTTTTCAGGGTGTGAGAAATATAATACACTTACAAAATGTTAGCTAAAATGACTCAGGTTTTACTAACTCTCAATGAAGATAATAGGGAAATTCCAACATGAGAAAAGAAGCAAAACAAAGGGAATTGAAGAGAAAAAGCATTCTTCATGCAAATCTAAGTTAAAGATCCTTTACTTTATTCAAAATTTCCAGTGGCAACAAAATTTGAATCTTCAACTTCAAAGTGAAACAAAGATGGCAGCAATAAAAATTTGAATAGAGGACTTGTCAGTTCAATGATGTACACAATGATTTTCTCACCCAGATGATGTGGACATAATCATGCATGTGTGCTGTAGTGCCTCAGTTTAAAATATTATGTATGCCCCTAATGTAGGCAGCAATACTCTAGGACCAGGCTAAGTGCACGGACAAAAGTAAATGGAAACCACAGTTGGGCACAGTGTAGGAGATACTCTTTTCATTACAGTAAATGGCCGATTATGAGATCCCAGCACTAGGCCTTGTTCACTGAAATATTAACGGGTGGCATTTAGCTAAACAGTACAACAAAAGCATGATAGTGTGCTGAGATACGCCACTACAAACTCAATTTACTTCTTTGAGCAAATTCTAATTTGTGACAAGCTGCTGTCAAACTGCAACTTCACTTGACAAGCTACCTTTATCCAGCAGTTGCAGCTTCTAGGAATTTCACATGTAGGTTTTTTGGTCACATCAACTGCACACATTAGCTGAGGAATCCAGAAGTCCTTCCCCGTGGCTCAGGGGGATGGGGACATGGAGAGGCCATGTGGATACAAAAGAGGCAAATCTTTACTTAATAGTCCAGAAGTGACACAGACTGCCATATACTTCTCCCAAATGCAGTGAAATCTGAAGTTTTAGTTCTTGAAGTGCCACACAGCTCCCCTCAATTAGATGAGGAACACTTATTATGTGGAAGCCAATAACAAAGATGAAATTGTTACTGAAGTATAGAAGAGCGCAGAATCATATCATAGAATTAAAGAATAGTTCAAGTTGGAGAGGACCTTAATGCCCATCTAGTTTGAAACTCCTGCCATGAGTGGGGCTGCCAACCACTAGATCAGGCTGCCCAGATCCAACCTGGCCTCGATAACTTCCAGGGATGGGGCATCCACAACCCCTCTGGGCAACCTGTTTCAAACAGATGGCACATGAGCCTTCATGTTTTCTGAAAGTCAGTTGACCCATAGCATTCTCTTCTTTCTTCTTACCCTGAATTGGACCCTTTGCTCCACTCTTTTTTCCTTAAGAAAAAAATACCTTTTTCATTTCCCATTTGCTTACTTATTATTTCCTCATGTTCCCTTCATTCTGTGACTCTTCAGTGTGCCCTGTACGGACTCCTAAAGTGCATTTTTACAGCTCTCATTGCATGAAGCAGAACCACGTGAGTGAAAAGCAGCTGAATTCCTCTCAGTTTTTGCAACAGAAGTTTGAAAGTTGACAATAGAGATGGATTTTTGAAAAAAAATTACTAGCATTTATGATGTTACTGAGGAATTCAGTTTTACAGGGAGTCAAGGAGCTAAATTTCAATCTCACCTGTCTGACGAATTTTGGTTTTTGGCATTTTAGTTGGATGCTTAATACAGGAGGCAAAATCCACTGTAAGCTGCCCCATCCTTGAACCAGGTGTTAGCAGCACTTGGCTCTCATCACCACTGTACACTGGTTATGCTTCTAGCACAGGCAGACTCTACTTGCTTGCTTCTTCCATATTATTTTTAACACTGATGTTCCTATACTTTAAAAATATTTCTAAACAGACTTCTCCTCACAGAACATTGCCCTCTCACCTCCACTTTTGTTCTTCCTTTAGATATTTTCTGCAATATTATGATCAGTTGCTAACAACCTTGTTATTCTTACATGACAACGCTTCTCTGATTTACTTCATTCCTCAACTTAGCAACACACGTTTTGTAGATCTGCATAATATAAAACAGCATCCCCTTTCCCCGTCAGCAGATTCTTACGCTGAGCCTGTTCTTCTAAGTGGCAGAGTACTTTCTCACCTCTTCTGAAGTAGCATTCCACCTCATTTCCAACTCCTCTTCTCAACTCACATCTGATGTAGTTTATGCTTTCAGATTTTGGGGAGAAGTTGAACCTTAATGCACTGACATTTCTATTCTTTCCTGCTCCCTGTTCTGTTCTTTAAGGTTTACATTTTCTTCATGAAAATTACATAAACCTGCCATTTCAGCATTTTTACAGTTTTCTCCAATCAGTATGGGCTTGATACCATCTTTATGTTTTCTGTCTAATCTCCCATGATGAACCCAAGGTTTATGGTGAAACAGCACAAAATGACAGATATGCTCTGATCTTGCTGATTTATCTCTTTCAATACCTCACTTCCTTCCATGGCCGTACTTCAGGAGTGCTTAGGACAGCCCTAAAATTCTACATCATGAATTCTGTGAATGAATCCAAAGGTGAATTTTTCTAAAAAATCAGGGCACCAATAAGTATGGATAGAACAGCAGACTTTAGAAAGGTACAGAAACAGTCATTACAATAAACCTGCGGTGTGAGCAGCAGTCAACGTAAGGCTACTATTTGCTTAGATTCAAAGGAGTACACGCATGCAAACCCAATGAAACTAACTTTGATAGCAAAATAGTCCATAAAAATCAGGGGTTTAACTGCATCCCTCTAAGCCTGGCTTTGCCACAAGCTCTGAGCATGTAACCAACAGATGGAGAAAGAGCTTTTCTCTCAGTCTAACAGCAAAACACTGTATACAAAAAAGAAAAGATCTAAAAGGGAAGAGAGATCTTCTGTGTTCAACTTATTGCTGCTACATAGATTTTCCTGCTGGAAAGAAGCTCTTTCTGGCAGCTGCGGGATGTGGGGAGCTGAACAATAGGGCAGAAGACTACACATTGCAACACCATTTTATGGTATCGAATTGAGAGAACTCTAAATACACAAACCGTGAGCCAGATGATGCAATTATCACTTGAGCATAATTCCTATTCACTGAAGGAAATTTGCCTGAATAAGAACTGTAAGAATTAATAAGCTTCATTTGTTACAAGATTATGCCTTGCATGTATCATGAGTAGCTGGGGCAGACAACTACATAAAAAATCATTAAGAGAAAGACCATGGACAGAAATGATTTCTTAGAACTGGGGTGTGAGGTTTTATAAGAACTCTGATGCAGAAAGCTGTGAATTGTATGAATTTGTTGCTTTCATTTTAACATTAAATGGAGATACAATACGACTGCTTTCATTTGTCACAAATGTACATAAGCAAAGCTGAAGGACTAATACGCAGAGACCTGAAAAATTTGTCTTCAGTAGGAAGCTTTGCATTTCTGCAGGCATAGCAATACCACTATTTTAAGAAATGTTTACTGCTGTAACACTGTGTTGCCTACAGTGTCAGTAAATTTATGAACACTTTAGAATTTTAACTGTTGGCCAGACAGTGGGTCATATGTGTATTAAATTAGTCATAATAACCTGTCAGTAAAATTTTCCTATAGCCCATTTATAGCAGAAAATATTTGCAAGTTGGGCAGCTTGTTCTGCAATTGCAGAGCAGTTTCTCCCATAATTTGATACAAACAAACGCCCTGAAAAGTAGTTTCTGAAAAGCATTTAATTTGATGTGCTAACTGGGGTTTTAAGGTTGTTTTTGTTTGTTTGCTTGTTTGTTTTTATCTCTAGAATTTCTCCTCAGAATTCACCAACTATCACTTTTAACATGTAGGCATTGTCCAGAAAATTGCTTGCTCTTGCCTCTAGAGAAACCAATAACTAGCAATGCTTGACTTAGAAGTTATTATTTATTATCTGGGTGCAAAAAGTGAGAGGCTTTACAAATACTTTGAGATGTAACAATCGACATTCTAGAACCCATCAGCCAGTTTGTTTTCATTTCAGCTACAGCCTTCTCAGGATATGGGTGCCCTCATGTTCTCTTCTCCTGTTAGGAACAGCTTTTGTTCCCCTCTTTTGTTCCATGGAACCAGGCTGGCTGGGATACTCTTGCTGTTTAATATCAGCAAAAAGAATGCTTTAAGGGGCCTGCATCCAGCTGTGATGTCACCTAGCAGAGTAGCAATATCTTAACTATTACCCATCAGGCATTCCTAGTGTCACCAGTTCTTCCTGGGGGGTTATGGCGCCATCAAGGTCAGCAGCAATCTGAAGTGCAATGCTCACTCACTAACTCAGAGGAGGAAAACACCTTGCTTCCCTTCCTACTAATGTCAGAAACACAGAAGATAGGAGTGAAAGCAATCTGGTCTGAGATAATAGGGGAGAATACTTCTCTCTCACACAAACACACATTGGCTAGTGTGTGAGATTTGTGAGCAGCTTTGAGAGGAAAAATTGCCTCTGTTTACTCAGATCATTACACAAGGTGGATTAAAACAGTCAGATGATGTATCATGCCTTCTGAAAGAAGGCGGCATTAACACTGAGGTCAAGGGAAGCCCAAAGAAGGTGGCCCCAGTATTCCTGCTAATGAACACCTTCTCTCATACCAACAAGCAAAAATTACATGCTTCTATTTCAACACAAACGAGGTAAATATTTTAATTTGTCCAGTGAGCCTCTGCAACTGACAGTCAGCATGTAAAGCATGTAAACAGAGCATTTAAAAGTTAAAGTGCCTTTTTTCTATGCCTTGCTTTAAACAAACAAAAACAAACAAACCAACCAACCTCCAATACCTGCTGATAGACACTCTTTGAAGGCAGTTAGAAAATGAGCTAAGTGTGCATGGCCAATTAGATAAAGTCCTGTTAAGCAGAGAGTGTTTCTATCTAACTTCTAATTGAGTTTTATTATGTTGCAAAAGAAATCACTGTTCTTGATTACAATCCTGCAGCTAATGCCTCCATGATTCAGACCTGTGTTTTCTCAGTAAACCAGAAATAAAATTCACATAGCCAAGCATAAATTTGATAACTTTGTTTCTGATTTATTGTTGCTATTGGCGAGATTATTAAGCACATACCTTTAATGTAAGAACATCATATGAAGAAAATATATCTCCACTACCTTAAACAAATTAATTATAAAATTATATAAAAATATCTGTTTAAATAGCATTGTGAATTGATGCTTAAAAGCAATTATGAAGAAAATAGTGACCTTAGTTTTTAGTGGCTAGAATTAATTCTCAATATGTTATGCTTAAATTATTTCTCCTTTTGTAAATGTCCATGCTTTCATTCCTATGTTTTTGCTTGCACTGTGCATTAAGTATATATTCTTCAATCTACCCACAGTGATTTCAAAATATTTTCATGTCAGAATGTTTAGAAAGTTTGAACATTTGCATGTATCTTAAGTTTATTACCTTGTATTTGACTATATTATACTTCAACAACTGCCTAGTTGTACCATTCCAGTAGCGGGAAAGGACAAGGAATTAGAAAAATCACCCCTTGGAACAACCTCCTATGGGCACACTCTAAATGCAAAGCCCTAAAATGTAACTGGTGTTATCGCTTTTACAATCATGTAAATATAAACTTCTTAGCATATTCAGTGAGAGATAGAAGAAGAGCACTTGAATAAATATTGAAAAAAGAAAAAAAAAAAAAAAAAAGACAGCTTTAAATACAATAGTCTCCACAACTTTTAATATTCAAGTTTAGGTTCAGTCAGTTCTTTGCAAAACCGAACAAATGCAACACAAAACTTTTAATTAAGAGTCTTCTCCAACTCCGTATTGTTAGCACACAGGATTCTGTCCAGTGCGTACCTGTTGATCAGAAAGATACCCATATCCAGCAAGATAGTTATCAGAACAATAATGGGCAAGCCACAGCAAGAGACAGCAGAATAAAATGTTTCCATAATTAAAAAGAGAAGTATCAACAGTTCCTATATGTATTCAGTAAATTCTGCCAGACTACAGGATACTTGGTATTGATGAGCTTTTGGGCCTTGCATATTACACTATACACTGTATTGCATATCTAATGTGCTATCCAAACCATAAACCCATTTACCTTGTTCCTGCTACTCCAGATAGAATGGCAGTCATCAAGCCTTTACAAAGCAACTGTTTCCTATTGCTTTTTAGTATTTTGCTCTTCCTTGAAGAGTAACTGGTATAGATTAAATGGAAAACTGACATATCAAAACTCAATGAAAAGAACTGGTCTTTCCTGTGACCATTGGTGCTGGGAAAGGAGTTACAATCTAAAGAACAGTTTAAACAGATGTTGTACATTCCTGCAAAGTAACTGATGTTTTTCTTTGAACAACATCCCAGAGACTACCTGTAGGACCCAGACTTGCTGCTTGCATGGGAAAGAAATAGACTTGTACATCTGAGCTGCTTTTAGTTGTTGATGGTGGTAGATTTTTTATTTGTTTGTTTGTTTCGTCCCCCCTCCTGTTTCCCCGCTTACAGAGCTTACTAGTTCCTATGATTTTTCCTTCTTGGTTTCTTCTCTGTGCCCTTCTGAACAGTTGAATATACAGTGAATCCTCTCCCTGATTCTTCCCATTTGTCCCTTTTTGTTGCATGCTTTGGGTCATAGAGGCAACTCAGAAACACAAGAAAATTACTAATAAAAACACATTATGAAGTAAAATCCATATGCTCATGACACTGAGAGACGGTTGAGAAGCTCTATTATTTTTTTCTGTTACATCTACCCGTGCAGTTTCATGCATTCGTACAACTCCGTGTTTAGACCTTTATCCTGCAGCCAATTCTTAGATGCAAAATTTATCAGTGAGGTTACTGTCAGACATCATCTTCTGAAGGAGGACAGTGCTGGTGATCGAATATTAAGGCAGATAGATTCCTGGCCCAATGCAGTATGGCAATTTCTGAATCCTTAAACTCACAAAATGACCCATTTTTCAACTGGAATTGTGCTGAACTGCCACAGCTGTCTGCCAGATTGAACACATGGAAGATGCTGTCTTATTGCATGCAACTGAAAATGCTTTAGAATACTACATACATCTCATTATTTGGTGTGTACTTAACAAAAATATGTTATAGAATCATAGAATCATAGAATGGCCTGGGTTGAAAAGAACCATAATGATCATCTAGTTTCAACCCCCCTGCTATGTGCAGGGTCGGCAACCACTAGACCAGGCTGCCCAGAGCCACATCCAGCCTGGCCTTGAATGCCTCCAGGGATGGGGCATCCACAACATCCTTGGGCAACCTCTTCCAGTGTGTCACCACCCTCTGAGTGAAAAACTTCCTCCTAATACCTAACCTAAATCTCCCCTGTCTCAGTTTGAAAACATTCCCCCTTGTCCTATCACTATCCATCCATGTTAAACAGCCATTCCCCCTCCTGTTTATATGCTCCTTTCAAATATTGAAAGGCCACAATGAGGTCTCCCGGAGCCTTCTCTTCTCCAAGATAAACAATCCCAGTTCCCTCAACCTTTCCTCACAGGAGAGGTGCTCCAGCACTCTGATTGTCTTAGCGGTCCTTCTCTCGACCCATTCCAAGAGCTCCATGTCTTTCTTGTGCTGGGGGCTCCAGGCTTAGATGCAGTACTCCAGATGGGGCCTCACAAGAGCTGAGTAGAGGGGGACAGTCACCTCCCACTCCCTGCTGGCCACTCCTCTTTTAATGCAGCTCAGGATACAGTTGGCTTTCTGGGCTGCAAGTGCACACTGCCGGCTCATGTCCAGGTTGTCATCCACCAGCACCCCCAAGTCCTTCTCTGCAGGGCTACTCTCAAGGAGATCTTCCCTCAGTCTGTATAAATACCTGGGATTGCCTTGGCCCAAGTGCAGCACCTTGCACTTGGCCTTGTTGAACCTCATTAGATTCTCATGGGCCCACTTCTCCAGCCTGTCCAGGTTCCTCTGAGAACATCGATATCATATCATCAGGAATGTCATGAGAGGCTTCTCCAGCAAGAATTAGGAAAGAACACACTAATCTTGCAGCTGTGATAATTCATAGTCACCTTTGCTGGCTGGTACTTTTTATACCATTTTGTGGCTACAAAATCATTCCTGCACATAGGAAAATATTGACATCACTATCTGAACACAAAGCAAATGATCCCATATCTTCAATCTAAGTGGGTTAATTCCCTCAGGTCTGTCTGTATGAGCTAGCACAAATGATCCATCACCTGTTTGGTGCTGAAATACAATAGGTGATTGGCAGGTGGAAGATAGCACATGGTTTCACCTGGTGTGTGAACTGACCCTTCAAAGCCTAAAGCAGTTTGGTTTTATTACTAAGCTAGTAACGAATTAGTAACTTGTGGTAACACTTGAAATATGAATAACGTTTCTGTGCAGTAACAACAGACCAGATGCCTGATCATTTGCTGATATACTAGCTAAGGCTGATATTAAAGCAAAAGTTCAGGAGTCTTGATCCTCTGCACCTGTTAGACATAGCTAATAGTTTTCTCTTTTTTACATGCAGGCTTTCCATCACTTTGTGCTTCCAGGTTCCCTCCTAGGGCAGAAGTCAGCGTGGTGGTTGGGGTCCAGTGTCAGTTACCAATGTATTCTTGCATTGTGACATAAGAGATATTGTCTCAATCAGGCTCTTCATCAACTCTACGCTTTTTTGTTCTTGCTCCTAACAGGCTTTCCTGTTTGTTTTCTTTTTTTCTTTTTTTTTCTTTTTCTTTTTCTTTTCTGGCTTTATGGTTTTGATTTGTTTTGGGGTTTGGTTTTGTTTTTGTTTTTTTTTTTTTTTTGGTCCAGTTCTTTTGAGTTGTTTTCATTCATTGTTACACCTTTAGCACCCGAGTGATTCCTGAAGACAGGTACCCCCTGTCCCGACAATCCCAGTGACTTCTCTCTCTGGGAGTCTGTATGCTATCAAAAATTACTATCTGCAAAACATATAGTTGATTCAGAGTCATGAACAAGCAAGATGTTTTGCATATAAAGAAAAAAGATCCTTGCTATGAGGAATTTACACTGTATAAATGACTTTATTCTCCTCTCCAATTCACCTCTTTTTTTATGCCAACACAACATCACCATCATCCCTTTTCCTTGCGACTTACTCTAATTTAATCTCTAATTGTTCTTCTGCTCTGCCAAGAGGGTTTTGCGTAAGACTGACCTTCACCATTTGCTTTTATCCTTACTGGGAAAAATCACCTTTCTCATCTCAACCTCTCCAACCAGTTGTAACTATTCACTGGACTCGTGCATCATGTTATTTTTTCCTGCATTTCAGAAGGACAGTCTGAGAACAGCTACCGTAACTCTTCCCTCTCCTGAATCACCTCACTTCAACTCTCTACTTCAGCACTAAGTTTATGACTCTCATTATTTTCAAATCTCTCCTTATGCTTGACTGTAATGATAAATTTGATTTTCTCCAATATCTTCTATTTAATTTTTGCCACCTAGCAATCTCCTTTGTAGGATCTTTCTCCTCCCCATTCTGGTTTCTCACCTTTTAGTCACCTATCCTTTCATTTGATCTGTTATCCAGTTAATATTGTCACCGAGTTTCTTGTTTTCAGTCTAGAAACTACTAAATACTTCCTGGTCCATGAAGCTGCAAACAAGAAGGTCCCTACCTTACTCAGACTTGCTCCTTCTTAAATCTTCCACAGAGGTCAGCCGCTTACTGTGACTAATACATGAACTGCCTGTGGTTTTGAATGGAGCTGCTAAAGTTGCTATGGTTTCAAAACAATTAGGATGCCTCTTTAAATTTATGGAATCTCAATCCTTGTTCTTTATTTTGTACAGTGCAAAGGTTGCAAATTCTTTACAGAACAATGCAGTATTACACAAATTATACAATAATGATGACAAGCAAAAGACAAGCAATAGAGAACAGACCTGCACTTGAACAAAATACGATGTTGAAGCATCATACATAAATATTTGGATAAAGAAAGATGTTATATACATAAGTGATACTGGATCTTGAGTCACAATCAAAATCCAGCAAGAGCTGAATCACATCCAGTGATGAAAAAAATATAGTAAAACTCTTGAGAAAGAGCTTAGCTTCAGTTACAGTTTCCTTGCACCTTTAATTCCCATGCAATATGTATCATTTGCTCATTAATAAAGCCCTGGTAGAAGTCTATTATAAACCTGTTAGACATGGCAGGGTGCTTTTGCCAGATGCATTTGTATTTAATATATAAAGAGAGGGAGGGGATAGGTGGAAGAAGCCACGAGTTATGGGATAAAACTCTATGTACACTTAGTGGGAAAAAAAGACCACAAGACTAAACTGTCACAGTTTCTAAAAGGTACTAAGAAACAACAAGCCCAATTTGGACCTCCTAATGACTGGTGAAAATGAATTAATAGCTGCACATCAGCTGCTGGTGAGTGGTGAGAGACCAGAGATTATAACCATCTTGGGTTCCTGATGTCATACAGAGGACTGAACTCTTACTAACATTTATAGCTGAGGATTCAAAAGAGGAATTTCTGGTCTGAAAGAATGTGTACAAAACCTGATGAGGAGAGAAAATTACATAGGAAATTTTTGATGAAAATCATCATTTGATAGCAAATGAAGCACAGTTTTGACCAAAATGCCACTCCTGTTTAACAACATATCAAGGAGATAAATAAATAAACAACATATATAAAATAAAGAATAGTAAGATAAAGGAATCAGACTAAATTGGAAGCTTATCATGTAGACAGTGTGATAAATAAAAATATTGAGGAAAAAACTGCTACAGGTCCAAGACAAATAACAACAACATGATTTTAAAGATATATTAGGAATAAAGGAAATGCCCAGTCCATCGTGAGAGAAAGATGTTTAAAATTGGTACAATTAAGCAGAAAACAAACAAATGAAGAAGTGTTCCGTAAACAGGAAAGAAACTAACCTGATTTCAGTTCTAAGAAAAATAACGAAGAAGATGTTATTGGGTTCCTTTAATTAAGAAACAGGAATGTAAATATTGCTGAGCAATGAAAAACAGGCTTAGTTGGAAAGGCTGACTTCGTTCTTCAAGAGCTACAAGTTTCTCGGACAAAAAACAGTGATGGCATGAACTCCTTGGACTTTGTTTTCAGAAAAGCAGCACAATACCATAACAATATTGTACATGTCAAATGAATAAAGAACTAGCCAAGTGTCAGTTTGACACTTGGCATAATTCTCTGAAAGGGGTATTTTTAACAGTTTCCACATGGATCAAAAGTAGAGACAGAAGGATGTGGTCACTGCAAGGCCTGAAGAGGTTTACATTTCCATTCATAAAGTTAAATATATTCATTCAACAGGGAAATATATAATCACCACATTAAAATGGCAAACACTGAGAGGAATTGAGCAGTCATAAATAGTAACCTGACACACAGGATAATTTGGATCCAAATCCATTTTAACATAGTACAGAATGTACAATGATGTCCAATGTACAAGTTATCACCTACCTCCAAATACAGGTTTGCCTCCTGGAAACTAAAGTTGCTTATTTAAACACATCACAGAGCTTCCAGGACACAGCTGTGTCAAAAAGAATCAGAAATATTATGTGCAAGAGGACAACAGTGATACTACTGTTTGGTCAAAGTCACTGGTGAGAGAGTTATGGGATCCTGTAATGAATTCCAGTGATTAAAGAATAAGGGTCTTAAAACGTTCTTGAAAATAAGTACAGATGTAGAAAAGAGTGGCAAAATGGTAAGAGAAAGTACACCACAGTACAGACTGGAAGAACTTTACCTTAATTCACCTTAAAAAAAACCAAGCAAACAGTGAGTGCGATCATCTGATTTCACTAAAAGATTATTTGAGATAGGTTTAAGAAGCTGAATTCTGGGCATATACAAACAAGAAATGAAGAAGCTTTTAAGGAATGAAGGCCTCTGGAAAGAATAGCTCTGGAAAACAGTACATTTTTGTCATTGCTCTGTATTTAAATTCATGCCTTTCTGGAAGAAACATGCTAGCTAAACTCCTGCTAGCTAAACTCCAGAATCTGCTGGCTGAAAAATAAGAATTTTGGTCAGACTAACAATTATTCTAGTTCTGAACACCTGAAATTAGAAAACAAGTTGACTCTAATGTACGTTTTCTGGATAAGAAAGCATCGGTTATGTATATGTGATGGCCAAATGCAGTACTAGCAACATTTTGGAGCAGAAAACCGAGTCTCTTCAAAATCTAACAATGGGGATTTTCTATTTGCTATATAGATTTTGTGGGATAATTCTAATGCAGAGAGAAGAATACTTACAGCAGTCTTCAAATCAGGGCACTGGGGCTGCTATGTAGTTCTTCTGAATCACTGAATTTGCTTCAAAGAAAAGAAGTTGTGCCATTGATTTCAGAGTAGCCATGGCCTTATCATATGCCTAATTCACCACGCTTTTAAAGTGCTTTGGAAATTGCCAAAAATGAGCACATCATTTATAGCTTCTCTAAACTCCTTTAGGAGCTTCAGTTACAGAATGAGGCAGATAGGACTGATGACTTGCCTGTTCCTGAACATGCAGATAAATCATCTCCCTAATCATGCATATTGCTTCTCTTATTCCTACTATAAATGTTGTCTAACAGTTCAGCAGCTGATCAGCAACTTCCTTTCCTACTGAATGCATCCTCTTCGCTATGAGTCTCTGCTAATTATCTGTTGTTTAGCCTTCCTTGCTCTTCTGCTGGATAGCCTCCACACTACCTTCCTAATGTATTGTAAAGTTGAATGCATCACAGAATTTTACTGTTCCACTTTTGTGAGGAAAAAGGACTGAATAGTCATTGAATATAAAAGCAGTTAGCATACACTTTAAAGCATTGAATAATCCAAAAGCACAGAAAGAGAATGAATTTAAATCTGCAGCAGCAGTTGCCATAGGCTGAAGGCATGCCTTTATGCTGTCTGGTGCAAGCATGTCTGTATTTCTGGAAAGAAAGACAGCTCCTTCCAGTTGTACATCTGCTCAGTCTCTGCAGAGAAAATGAAGAGAGCTTTGCTGTGGGATGGGATTCCAGGGAATATCCTGCGTTGGTGTGACCTTGCTGGCTCTGCTGGTACTTTGGATAGGTCTACTCCTCATAAAATATGCTGATTTTACTGCTCTGCAGGATGAATTATTTGCTGAAACAGGTACGGAAGTGGGGTGAGGAGATAAAAATAAGTTCAGAAAGAAGTTTGACTCCGAGAACACGAAAGTTTAAAGCAATGCCCACATACACTTGTCCTGAGATGGCCAATTATTACCAGTTATGACTTGGATTTTTTTAGAAACTTAGATACCTATTTTCTTAGAACTGGATCATTCACCACTGTGTTTTTCTGGCCTAATAACCATGTCAACACAGCCTCGCTCTAAACCAGTGGTTGTATCTGCTTATATTGCCATTAATTCAGTAATCATACATTCTTTGACACAATAATATCAAATAAAATTGTTTAAATATTTATTATTAGTAATAATAATAATGTGCGCAAAAAAAAAAACAGGTTCTTTGAAATATGAATCTTGTATGTTTATCCAAAATGAAAACCTAACATCTCAATGGTTTCTGCATTAGCATGGGGAGAAAATGACATATGGTGACTTTGTTATAGTCTCAGCTTGATATTAACATTAATATTTGATGTAAGTTCTTCAATTAAGCAAGAAAGGGCCCAAAGAAATAATAAAAAATTACATAAGTTTTTTTTTTTTTTTTCCCTCCCTAATTGAAAACTGAAATTTGCTGTGAAATTCGGTATCATCAAGTCCCAGAGTGATTATATGCCACCTGTGACATACCAAGCTGCCTCATTCTATTGTCTCACCATCAATTACTTAAAAATGAATTGCAGAAAATGTGAAATTGGTACCTCAAGAGTTAATCAAGCCTTAGCTGATCTGGGGAAGTTTTTCCCTGCAGGTCCTCAGAGACAGTTGTAATTAATTTGATCTTCTCCAGTCATTAACTCAGATTCATAGTGAGCTCTCCACACACTGCTCTATTAATTCACTGGAGATCAGTTCTCAGGATTCATTTAGTTAAGCAGCACTGCTGGATTACATTTTAAAACCCTTTAAACTGGTTGTAATTGATGTCTGTTTATAGAAGCTTACTTTAATGGAGTCAACGTGAGATGAAAATCTACCATACTAGTCTGAGATAGTTCCTTGCTGTTTAAAGCGTGTCTCCAGAGGCATCCAGTTAAATAAGAGACACTGCAAAATAAAATAAATTCCTCATTAATCACCAACCTATTCTTGGCATTTTTAAAGTACTTTCTGGTCCTCCTGACTGCTGGTACCTTGGAAACAAAGTAGATATTCACTGTGCAATAACATACACATTTGTTAGGTATTAAGACTTGATTCTGAACCCAGACAACAAAGCTCCTGTTAGCTTCAACATAAAGTCAACAAGGGTGAATGTAAAGAGCAACTGCTGTCTTCCATTAAAATCTCAATGCACAATAGCAATTATGCTTGTCGACAGAAACAACATACTTGCAGGAAGCTCTTCCCAAAGTCCTGGAGCAACAAGACACAGACTCTAGCACTCTGCAGACTGCATTCTTCTGTTGTTTACTAGTTAAAGCATGGGTTAGATAACAGGAACTGTTATTGCTGCTTAAATAGCTTGACTTGAATTACTGCATTACACATAGCAATTGAGAGTCACAGTAAAGACATTTAAAGAGGGGAGTCTGAATATAGTCTGGTGAAAAATATGTATCTTGAAGCCATGATACATGATGAAGAGTCCTATTTATTGTATTTTAGGTAGAAGACTGGAAATTCAACTGATCCTCCATGGTCTATTAGCTTTATGCATTCTGCTTCCACACTTGGACTATCTTACACATTTCCATTTCAAAGCAAAGACAGAGAGAAGCTGTGGTCTGTCTGCAACTATGTGGCTAGACGTGTCCTGCAAAACACTACCAGAAATATCCAAGGTAATGTTTTCTGAAGTAGCTCATTGACCACAGGGTCCCTATTTACGTGAAACTAATTTGAGACCACACACTTGATTTTCTTTCTAAGCCCTCAGAATTTTAGCTGGAATGAAGAACAATTTCAGACATTCGTTTTCTCTGAAAATGAAACCCAAGCTTTCTTATTTTGCTATCCAAATCCCACAAGCATCACAAACTAATATTCATCCAGAAAAATAGAACAGGGCTTTGTGTTGGTCTCTGTGACCACAGAAGAAAGATAAGCCTATTATTAAGTTATCTACTATTACATATACTCTTATCTACTGTTCATTTGTAACTTCTTTACAGGGCTGTTGTGAGGCTAAATTAATAACTTTAAAAACTTGCAAGATCCTTGGACGGAAGATGTTTTTTAATGCAAAATCAAACTGTTGCACAACATGGAGAAGAATTTGTATCTTGTAGCACCCTCTTCTAGAATAATGTGTTTCAGATATCTCTGCCTTGTGCATAAAATGCAAAGAAAAATTAGATTTTTAGTAGGTTAGTTTAGTAACGACACTCGACACTCAAAGCACCAGATTCTCTTTTGTTTCAAAGGCAGCAGTTTTGAGTTGTTCTACAGCTAGAGATCAGTATAGAAAATGGCCCTTAATATCATAATTTTTCCCTATCTATTTTTTTCCTGCTATTTTATCTGCTAAATTTTGGGCATATGAGGGAAATACCATGTATATATTGTATACACAAATATTAAGGGGATGGAAACTATGGAATACTTTTTTTTTTTCTTCTTCTCAAGCTCTAATTGCAGGAACATATTTACTCAGCATTCTTTAGGTCCACTCTATCACCAATACTTAAAGTACGGCTTGAGTGCATAGGGAGAGTATGTGCTTTCACAAGAAGAGACAAATTGTTGCAATCTTCTTTAATGTGATCTCATACCAGATGAGCTGAACAATACTAGAAGAAGCCAGTGGCAAGCTTGACTGTTTTCTGCCAAATAAAAGTGAGGTGGAAATGGAGGTCGGTGATTTTCTAGGTGATAGTGTTCTTCTTGTCAAAAGAGAAAAGGAACTGGGGTGCTACTCACAGCAAATGCAGTGGGTAATTTTGTTAAGTATATGTTATTCACTGCAGTTTATAATACAAAAAATGTTGTTTGATTTTCCAAGATGGGAAGGAATCTACAAATAAGGCACAAACAAGAAGTTACAAAATCTGAGAAGAGAGTGGCTTGCACTTTTCTATATTTACCTTTCTATTTTTGTGGGATATGCCACTATCATGAAGCTGTTAATGAGTTAATTCTATTAAGAGGTAAGTGATAAAGCACCCTATTTTACTGACAAAGAAACTGATGCACAGGATGATTCTGTGATTGGCTCACACTAGAAGAGAGAGAACAAACATCTACCATTCATAGCATGGAATTGGTCACAATCCATCTTTTTCACATATCCAGATGAAATGAAAATTCCTCAAAAGGACAAACAGGTGCCTAAACAGTTGCTTAATGATCATTTGCTCTGTTTTAGTTGAGATGGATATAAACACTACGGCCTACTGAACACTGAAGATGACACACCTTGTGTCGCCTCTAGAATTGCTCCACTGGGCCTTCTTCCACTAATGCACTTCTGTCCTGTTGATGCAGAATTACACTGAAGATGTAAGAATATTTTGAGTAGCCATCATAGTTTTCACATCCAAAGTAAGAAGTAGTTTTAGTGGTACGAGGA
The DNA here is from genome assembly GCA_016647715.1 of Pavo muticus. Taxonomy (NCBI): domain Eukaryota; kingdom Metazoa; phylum Chordata; class Aves; order Galliformes; family Phasianidae; genus Pavo; species Pavo muticus. Next base: position 1,837,144 of record JACDJE010000061.1, read on the forward strand.
AACAAGTCCCAGCAGGTAGGCAAACAATCATTTCAGTTCACCTGTCCTGGACTGGGTTTGAGTCCTGTGAGCAATGCAAATGCAATTTCCACACTGAAGTACACCACCAAAGAACCAGGGTTAGGGTGTGAGCTGCTCAGAAATCCAGGTCTGTATGAGGATGGAACTTTCAAGGTCAGCGTTAGTATATGGCATGTGGACCTTAGCCCATCTCACAGCAGGATCCCAGTGGAAGCACTGACATCTCCTATTCGTGGACTTCTCCAGGAATTCAGCATTCACATGGCCATTGATCCCTTTAGGGTGCAATTCCCTGGGTCACAAGTGCTGGCCTTCAGGCCTGCACCAAAAAACAGTCTGCAGATGAAGGCTTTCCAGACATTTCAGGTCATTAATAATTAATACATTACTGTATTTATTTACTTCACACGTGTTTTCCTCAAAGGACTATTAATAGAACCATTCCAGATACAAACATCCACACTGAGGATAAAAAGTCTAGTCTGTTGCACAGGACAGCAGTACCAAGTGTGTTCAGCCTGTGTCTGTACTGAATATTTGCACCTCAAATCTGGAGCCCAGTATGTCTGATTTGTCAGAATAAAGCACATTAGATATATCATAAACCTGCTCATAGTGCTCAGAAGTCTTGAACAGCATAGTTTATCTCTAACATCAGTGAATTCACTATCCCTGTAAAGAGTCTTTTGAGACTGTATCCCACTCCTACTCCATTGCTGTGCTTAAACTTATGCATCTATCACATTGGGAAGGAGTAGTAGATCAGGAATCATTTCATTACTTACATTACTTCATTACTACATTACTTACATTACTTCAATCACTTACATTTCAAAAAGTCACCTTTTTCACATGAACACCAGCTCTGTGAGTTTGGGGATAATTTAATATACTTTGTTAGACCTAACTTGCTGTATCTATAAGGTTGAGCAGGGGAAACTTTTCACATGCCTGCATGTAAACACCTACATTATTCCTACTGTAAGAGGAAAGGAGAAGTCTCCATCAGGTGGAGCACTGGCACTGTTGCCATCAACACTTGTTCTGATGCCTCAGATAAACAGCAATAAATAGGAGGCAAAATTTTTTTGTTGCTTGCTTTGCTGTGGTGGAAGGGGAGCCTTTCCCAAAGCTCCTTCCTGAAGAGCCAATTCAATGAGGCAAAAATGGAAATTGAAAGGATATTTTTTGAGAGACTGAAAATTTAATGGTTACCCAAAGGGTGAGAGAGGAGTGAAACCAGGTTTATGATACAATGGAAGCTCCAGTTATATCTACAGAGAAGCCACAACATTATTGAAATAAGTGCAAAGTAACATTGCTTTTTATTGTGGAAGAGAACAAGAGGAGTTATGGACTGCAAGAGAATTTCTTTTTCAGAAGATGTAATGCAGTGTTCTACTGAACTGAATATATCTTTCAAGATTCAAACATGAAAAACACTGCTATTTACTGCCCACAAGCTATAGAGCTCTGTGCGTGATAACAAATAGTTCTGTCTTCATCAATCCATACTGTTCTCAACAATCCTGCCCAAAGCTGCTACTGGGTAATCATCAGAGTTTGATAAAGTGATTACTAGATAATGCTATCAAATAACTATCATGATTAAACAAGTTACATGAATTTTGAAGCATTGGAGCAATTTACATGAGGAATGAGTTTCTCCTTCAAATGGCATAATAAAAATATATTAAACAAAATGGGGTTTGAATACTATGTTGAAATTAGGTCAAGAAGAATTAAGTTTGCATTTTCTGAATAGCTACATGTACTACCAACTACTTTCCTAAGGGTAATGCAATTACTTTAACTAGCAGAAATTTTTCTGTCTATTTTTTTGGTATGTTGTTTCATTCAGTGTGAAATCTGTAGTAAGGTTGTTACACCTGTCACTGTGGCTTTCTGAACACCTGGGCTATTTTATGACATTACAGATTTCCTCTTCTCTATTCAAAGTACAAAGTACTATACAAATCAGCCAGAAAACAATTTTCAGCTATTCATGATTTTTATATCCAAAATGTCAAAAGCTGTTAAACATAATTCTAGATCAGAGTACGCATGCAACCTTGAGGTTGAGATGGAAGAATTAACAATCAGAATGCTACTGATTCAGGTTATATGAAAATCAGATCTACCTGTGGAATGAAATATTTCCAGCAGCTGAAATGACCACCAAATAAATTGATGGCAGTGTTTATTATGTACAATTCACAAACAGAAGGCAAAAGTTTTAGTACAGTACAGACATGATTATCCTGAAGACAGGAAGGACTTTGAACGAAGTCAGAACAAAAGAGACTGCTCAGCGGTCATCAAAAAAATCATAAATATAAATAATTGAAGACTACATCTTCACCTCATTGTTCTCTTCATGCCAATTGTATAAAGGCCATTGAAGATTTGGTACAACTTCTTCCGCGAAACAGACTAAAGATCAGTAATATTCCAGCAGAAGACTGCCCTTGCTTTCTCCATCTGTTGAATTGAGTAATTTGAGGTTCTTGCATGCTTGTCTCAAGTTTAAGCAACTTCTTTTTCACTTCACGGCTCTGTACAGCTGTGCCCCGGACTTCAGTTCACATCTCAGTTCTTACCATGTATGCCTGTATTTCCTAAAACACTCAATGTCCCTTTCACGTCCTCCTCTGTCTTCTGTTGTCAAGTGTTCCTATGTTGTCCACAACACATCAACTGTTGTTTGAACCCCAGTTACCCTACCTTCATCCCATTCTCCACAACTATGCTCTTGGACTCATGTCCCAGCCTAGTCCTGAAAAAATAATGCATTATTTCTAAACAAGCAAACAGTACTGTACACACAAACTATTACTTCTCTCTGCCTTCTGCACAGTAAGCCCTACAGGGCAGAGACTCCCTTCATATTTATGTCTTGTACAGCCCCAAGCACACTGTAAGCATTTAATGCAAAAAATAAACAACAAGAGACATGCACTCTGCTGGAGACAAAAGGAGAGCATCAAAGAAGCCAGATTCAGCTAATGAAACTTGTATTGAGTGAGGTGGGGTTTCAACTTACAAAGCAGTTGGAGAAAACAACTGGAGCAAGGTGGGGAGGAAATACTCAGCTCTTAGTATTGACCCAGCAAAAATTTGGGCATGTCTTCAAGACCTGAAATAACCTTTCTGAACACAAAGGTACTAGCCATACACACAACAGGCACTTCAATTCTCATCTGAGCAGCATAACTTTCATTTGCCTGAGATCTTCTGAGTATCAGAACCTTACTTTAAAGTCTTTACGGACAGATAAATTTACCACCATGCTGTTTATTCAATGGTTAATTACTACAGCTTTTATCAAAATGCATATTTTTACCCCATAACTTTAGCTTCCTATCATTCAAAGCTATAGAACTGTCTGTTAGACTGATTTACTGTTAGTCTTTTACTGTAAGCACAAAAGCTTCTCTCATTTAGGCATTTGTAGGCTGTGATTAATATTCTCTTTTTACAGCTGGAAACATCAGACTTTTAAAGTTTCCAGATGGAAAGCAAACATTCCAGTCTTTCATCCCTGTTTCTTTCTCTTTCCTAAATCTTTGCCAGCGCAAGTTTCTGATACATGTCTATCAAAAGTGAGCAATTGTTTCTTTAGTGCTACAATTTGATTAAAAATCCTTTCTGTTGTCTGCTCATAGAAACAGGCCCAATCACCAGTTTTAAGGTAGTTAAGATATTTTACATTAATTTACTAGTTCCCAATAAACTTTCATTTCTCATTTCACCATTTAGTGTGGCACAGGTTCAGTGCTGATTAATGCTTTAAACAATAATTTTGCATGATGCAAAATTAAATGCCTCAAGGCAGATGTGACGCGGCTGTTTTGTTACCTTTTTCTGGTGTGTGTGTGTGGTTTTGTTTGTTTGTTTCACTGTTACAGCAGTAATATACATTAGCAATTGCCTCTGTGCAGATATGGGAAGACAACCGTTACTGTGCTGATGGCAACCCAGTACTCCCTGACCAGTTTTCACCTGGCTCAGGGAGGTGACATAAGGCACAGAGCCTGCTCTCCACTGGGTATTGCAGAGTAGCAGCCCATGCACCCCTGTTGCCTCACTGAAAAATATGCACTACCAGCAGGGCATCTAAAGTACACCTATCTTGCTAGCCAACAAATAGATTTGCATCAAAATTCTTCAGAGAACTATAGATGCATCTTCTACAAAGAAACAAAAACAAAAACAACAACAAAAACAACATCAACAACAACAACAAAAAAAAGTGCCAGTTAGGAAAAAAATTCATTCCCCTGTTCTATTATTTACTGTATAAGCTTTTCTATTATTTTACTGATGGATAAATAGGATAGTACAGTAAGTGGCTGCAGGCCCTGAAGTTATTCCAAACATATAGATTATTATGTCTTAAAATTCAAAGAAATAACCTTCCTCCCTTAAATAAGAACTAAACCCCCAAACTAATACTTCTGTTTATTCAGGTGTGCATCTTATTTTCCATAAAGTTCCCATGAAAGCAAATAAACGGTAAGGGGGTTATTAATCAAAAAGACCTTGCTTGGATCCATTTTGACACCTTTCTCATTTGAGTGATGTAGTTCAGTGTTTGGTTTTCTTGTTGTTGTTGTTGTTTTTGTTTGTTTGTTTTTTAAATATTATTTGTATTTATACATCATCACAGGTAAGCTAATGCTTTAAAAAGAACGAGAGTGACAAGTCCCTGCCCTGAGGTGCTTACAGTCTAAATTAGATGTACAGAGTGAAAGATGACAACAAATACCAAAAAGAGACGTGGATTAAAAGTGTTACAACAAGGAAAGAATAACATATGCAGCCTCACACTTCTGATACATACTTACTTCAATTATTTGATTTATATTTCATGTGATATACGAAACAAATGCACTTAAAGACCAGGAATTAGAGGAGATTAATCAAAAAAGGATAGAGAACAAAATAGAACTTATCAAGGCCCAAGACAATAACAAAAATCATCTTGCCTGTCATGTACTCTGTACCAGGTCCTACCAACTGAATTATGATAGGAAGAGTTAATGGAGGGAAACCCCAGTGACCTGTCTATAAAAAATTTTTATCAAATGCACTCCAGCACATGGAAGGCTTATTTAGTTTGCATTTTCTTAGAGGCAGGCAGAAACAGTCCACAAACCATTTACACTCTGGGAGAAATATCAGCATTTCAGAATCAGAATCTGAACAATTTTTCCCATGAAAATATTCACTAGAAGAAAAAAAAAAAACACCAAAAATTAGGTCTTCAAAACATTGTACTTGAATAGTTTTTTAATTTCTTTGTCATTGCAAGGAATATCTCTTACGCAGTGTTTTCACAATGTCCTTGTAGGTTCCCTGGATGCTATAATAAATCGTAGCAATACGGAGGAAAACCACATAGCTGTATCTTAGAAACACATCTGAGACATAATGTGCAAAGGCAAATATTTTTGCTGCTATTACTGATGCATATTTTCCTCTCCAAGGTATGATCCAGGTCCCCCAGGATACTCATGAATGAAATAAATGGTATGTCAATGGGAGCCAGGAAAAGGAGCCAGGGTTTTTGTTTCACAAAAGCTTAAGATTTACCATGTGGGGTCAGACCCACTTAACGCAGTATACAGTCTCCAACTGTGGCCATTGGCAGACTTATACAACATTTAAGGACACAGTTAGGGTGATCCTTTCTTTGGCACATCATCCCAGAATCCAGAAATTAGCAGTGAAGGGACTTCCTCAGCTTAAGGTCACATCTAATCCACCAAATTTAATTACCATAAAAAATCACAAAGTCAATCCTTTGTTAATTTACCTAGACCCTTTCTGAACTCATTTATACTTTTTGCTGCCCCAGAATTCCCAGTGGCTACAAGTTCCACAATTAAACTACAAACAGTGGGAGAAAAAGTATATCCTGTTGCTTGCTTACAAGATATTCTCTAACAACTCCAAAGGGCAGCCAATGCTGAATAACTCTTTGCCATTCAGTTGTGCTATGTAATTCATGACGCTAACTTCTATACCCTCCTCTCTGTTTTCTCTTTTAAAACCAAAGATGACTAGTCTGTTCAGTTTGCCCTTGTCTAAAGTCTTACATTCACTTCTGAACATCTTGGTCACCCCCACAGGGTCTTTCTAGTTCTATTAAATCCTGTGTGTCGGGTCTGTAACTAGAATTGGGTATGATACCCAACACATGGGCAAACCATGTATTCTAAGAGTAGCATCAAGATTATTTCTTTTGCTTTCTCTATTTCTCTCTAATAATTGCTAACATGTCAATGGCCCTTCCTTAAAAAGGGATTCTGATTTCCCACCTCATCACAGAACTCATCATGGTCCTCACATCTTTTTTATTGATTTAATTTCCATATACTCTGGGATACCTCTGGGGAGGTGCAATCAAGGTCATTTTGATCATTATCAATCAAATGGGGACTTCAACTTCCCTGATATATACTGGATATATAATATAGTGCAGAAGAAGCAGTCTAGGAGGCTTCTTCTTGTGAGGAAGACAACTTCCAGATGCAGCTGCTAAGAGAGCATACCAGCGTAAGTGCCCTGCTAGACCTGCTGTTCACAAGCATAGGACTGGTGGGGGAGATGTGGAGGCTGGGAGCTGTCTTGGGTGAAGCGACCACGACATGGTAGAGTTCTGTATTCTTGGTGAAGTCAGGAGGGATGTCAGCAAAACTGCTACCTTGGACTTTCAGAGGGCAGCCTTTGAACACCCAGGACTCTGGTAGGGAGGGTCTCTTGGGATTCAGTCTTGAAGGTTAAAGGGGTTCAGGAAGGCTGGATGCTTCCCAGGAAGGAAGTCTTAAAGGCACAGGAGTTGGCTGTTCCCCTGTGCCATAAGATGGGTAGGCAGGGAAGATCAGCATAGATGAACAGGGAGCTCTTCCTGAGGCTCCACGAGAAAAAGAGAAGGGACAGGGAACTCAGGGAGTGTACAAAGAAGTTGTTAGGATGTGCAGGGAGAAAATTAGGCAAAATCCTAGTTTGAATTTAACCTTGCCACTGTGGTAAAAGAGAACAAAAAACTTTTTTACAAATACATTAACAGTATGAGGAGGGCTAAGGTGATCTCCAGTCTTTCCTGGATGCACTGGGGAACGTGATCATCAAGGATAAGGAAAAGGCTGAGGTTCGCAATGCCTTCTTTCCATCTGTTTTTAAAAGTCAGAACAGCTATCCTCGGGGTACTCTAACCCCTGACCTGGAAGTTTGGGATGGGAAGCAGAATAAACTCCCCACGATTCAGGTGGAAACAGTTAAGGGACCTACTACTCCACCTGGACTGTCACAAGTACATGGAGCTGGATGGGATCCCCCAAGGGTGTTGAGAAAGCTGGCAGAGGTGATTGCCAAGATGCTTTCCATCTTGTATCAGTGTTTCTGGCCAACTGGAGAGGTCCCAGAGGACTGGATGCTTGCCAACGTAACTCCTATCTAAAGAAGGTAAGGAGGATCCAGGAAACTACAAGCCTGTGAGCCTGACCTTTGTGCCAGGAAAGGTTATGGAACAGATCATCTTAAGTGAGATCACAAAACATGTGGGACAATCAGGGGATCAGGCCCAGCCAGCATCTGTTCAAAAAAGGCAGGTCCAGCCTGACCAACCCGATCTCCTTTGATCGAGTTACTCACCTGGTGGATGAGAGAAAGGCTGTTGACATACTGTTGACATAGTCTACCTAGACTTCAGCAAAGCCTTTGGCACTGTCTCCCACAGTATTCTCCTAGGGACTCTTGCAGCCCATGACTTGGACAGGTACACTCTTTGCTGGTTTGCTCTGGTTTATTTTCTACTAGTTACCAACAAAGATGTGTCACATCATGACACCAGATCCAGATTCAGGACCAAACATGAACTGATCCTCAGTTCTAAATGCTGTCTTAATCTGAAAAAGTGAATCTTTACTGTAAAACTCACAGGATAGGAAATAAAGGGCTGGATCCAGGTAATAAATTTCTCCAAAGATTAGCTTTAATAGATAAAGTTTTGTCATGCTTACTGAGGTTTTGTAGCTCTTTGTCTTGAAAGTACTTCACTGACAGTAATGAGAGTATTTAAGAAGTAAGGAAATTGCAGAAAAAAACTTCAAGACCTTAAATTGAGAAGTGTATTCACTTAACAGTTAGATCATTCTTCTTGAGAATTTTCTCAGTTTTAAAACTTGATTTAAAAAGAATCAAACACCTACTGTTTTTTGAGAACGAGATTGTGTTTAGCAAGCCCACACACATTCAATTATTTTAATCTTCAGTCATAAGTCAATATTTGCAGCACTTTAATAATTTTTTATTCTCTTCCTTGAACTCTCTTCAATTTATCAGTGCCTTTTAAAATACAGATTCTGTAAAATAGAATGGAGTCATTTTTATGAAGAAATGAATGGTCATTAGCAATCAGCTCAAGTGAAAATAAATTTTAAAGATGAAATATACTTTTGAATTTTACAAAACCTATTATTTCATATTGTTGAAGATAAGCTTTCTCTTCTGTTTCCAGAACAAATAAATCTTTCATTAGAATTGCATTCATTGGACTTCTGCAGGTATTCATATGGATGTGAGATTCAGCTTTTCTTCTTATGTATACGATTGGGTCTATTTAATTTCAGAGAGCTAGTTAGTGTTAATGTGAAACTGATGGAGCCTTCACAGCTATCTGAGTCAATAAGTCAGAGGGAACCAGTCAAAATACTCCTGACAGACAGATATGTAAGCATGGTCAGATCAGAGTTATACCATTACTCTCCTGAAGAGTCAAACAAATTCTAGTTGTAAGAAGCTTTAGGATTCTGTATCATTTTCTACTAGACACCCTCTAGTATTCAAGAGAAATGGAGGACTACAGACCAGTCAGTTTCACCTCTTATTTTCTTAATTCAAAGTGTGAGCATAAACCTGTGTTTGCCAAGAACTGTGAGAGCTTTAGGAGGAAAATCTTTCGCACAAAAGAAATGGCTACATTTGTGCACAGTAAAAATATTTTTAAAACATATGTTGACACTTGAAGCTAAATTTACTCCATCTAACTCTGTGCATTTGAATTCATCTTTGATGCTGCTGATAGCTAGTGGAAAATTACAGGCACTTGTGAATAACTGGCATCTCAGTCAGCTCACTCCGTTTCTAAGGGTGCATCTCTGTATGTATTAACTCCAGATGGCACTTAGCAGGATCCTGTTCCCAAAATACACGCCCTAGGTAACATTAGGTGGGAAGGACTATGGCATTTGTATCCTGCAAATTGACTTGGAAATTTTAGCTTCCTTTCAGTAGACGATGCAAGACTGATAAACTTTTCAAGTTGGGAAATGGCTGTAGTGACACCACCTTTGGGATTATGAGGAACCATTGGTATTTCTTGAGGAGCCATCTCCAGGTGTTCTGACTCAAGGATTTACTAGAGTCTAAGTGTATTTCTAACCTACAATTTCTGTGCTGGTACTATGCCATCCTTCTCAGCACTCCTAGAGAAGGAGAAAAGTACCTCAAGAATTCACAACTGCACCTCAGTCAGGTTTTCACTCTCATGTGAGGTGGGAAGATGAATTTTAAACCTGGTGAGAGGGAAAGAGGCTCTGTCTGAGCATATATCTACTTATCCAGGTACTGCTGAAGCCACTCAAGCTTCCAGGAAAAGACTTATTTCTTTGAAGGTGAACTATGCTGATCTTAAATTGGACATGTCTATATTACTTCCTGCAAAACTGTGTATCCTTTCTGAGAGACATAAATTTCTTTTTTTATGACTACAACGATGCAAAGCAATTTTAAATGCCCAGAGGAGAGAACTAGAAAAGATGAATGGAAAGGAACTGAATGATTCATTAGACTCTGAAGAAGATTTGATGAGGAATTCTATAATTCTGGACTTTAAATTTAATTGTGTCTCTCTTTATTACTTTTTCCCTTTCTTTATCTTCAAGGAGCTTCATAAAAACATAATTTTTAAGAGCTTCTTATCTTGCAGCACACAGTAAGAAATATAACACTGTTTATTCTGTTTGGACAATACATTTGGGTTTTGAGGTTGGTGATTTATCAGCTTTCTCAGGTACTAACCATACCTGTATACCTGGAATGTCCTGATTTCTGTTTCAGTAAAATTATACCTTCGGTATAAATTTCTTACTATTTTTGAACTTTATAGCATTTTCTATAGGTAGGAGATGAGTGCTATGACCTCTCTGCTTATTTGCTCAGGTATTGGCTAAAATCTCTCCTCACTCATATTGCTCAGAGGCACAGGAGTGCTGCTGTAATCAATGGAGCTGTTTTGGATTTACACTGACTTGTGAGAACAATCTCACAAATGTCTGTACCCAAATATTCTTGTGGATATTATTGAGCTTTAGATCCAACTATGACCTTTATAATACAATTATTAATCTATATTTTGAAGTTCTGAGATTTTCCCTGATACAATAACTGCATACCACACAGTGAGCTGCTACAAACAAAATTCCACCAGATAAGGTATAAGGTGCGATTCTAGCCTACTAATTACTAATTACCAATCTGATTTATCTCAATTTCAATGGACTTAATTTCAATCTTACTGGATGCCTCTAATACTGTTTTTTTCTAGTGCCTGTCCCCTTTGCCTTTCCTTCAAAGATTTAGATGATTTCTGTGTTCTCCACTATTTTAGGCTAAAGTTCACAGACACATCACTATTCCCATAGAAATCGACAAATGCTAAAATAGACTTTCTTAACATTGGAGAAGGCAATGGAAAACAACTTAAGTTCCTTAATTTCACGTTTGTAAACTGTGTACAGTTGAGCAGCAGCATGAATTATTTACATGTGCAGAAATTATATGCATAAATTATCCCCAGCATTCTGCCAGATCTGCCAGCACCTCAGAAGCAAGATGAGAAAAACTTTTTTTCCTAAGAGAAATGTAGATCTACACTAAGGTATGTGGGTGCATTTGTCCTTGGATTACATTCTCTAAAGTGACTTTTGCTATTTCATGCTGAGTTTCTACAACAGGAAACAGCCTTCTCTTCTCCTCATTGCTTTCTCACTCCTGTAAAATTTTCCTGCATTTCCCAAACAGCTTTCAACTCGTAGAGAATATTTCCCTGAGCAACTTTATTATTAAAAATCTTTTGATTTTTTCCTACAAGTCCAACCACCTACACTTTCAGAGAAACTAAGCCATTTGTCCTTCCTTCTCAGCAGAACATTTTTACACACTCTTTTTTTCTTCAGTATGGCCAACATTTTAATTCAAAGATTCACCGCCTTTGAGGACCGCACTCTACTTACAATATTGCAAAGTCAATGGAAATGTAGCTATAACTCCTGTAAATTCATTAATATTTTCAAATCAACTAGGAGAAAGCAAGGAACAAATAGCTACACTACTTCAACTGTGACCTTTGTTTCTGAAACAATCCAACAATTGGCTTGTTTTTTTGTTGACCATTTTCATGTCAAGTGCTGAAATGTAATTTTCTTTCCCCATTATTAACTGCACTTAGGTAATTCAGAAAATTATTGACTCGGCAATTTCATCATAGAACCTACAAATATTTTTTTTCTCGACATTACTGAGTAGAACTGCCTCTCTCCTTAATGTTATGGAAAGGTTTTCATGATCAAGAGCATGTGCATACCTATAACTACGTAGATATATTTACCTCTCTAGATACAGATACAGTATATATAAAAGTAAACATTTGTTTATTTATTTATTTATTATGTATTCTTATGTATGATTAAATAAATAATTGTATGAAAGGAACCTAGGTTGTAGCTCTGGGACTAACCTATTTTAATGAGTGATAAATATCACAAATTTAAAAACATGTATTTTTACAACAGATGAACTACTACTCTTAGATGCTTCCTAAGGACCAATAAATTTGAACAAAACTTCTACTGGAAAAAAGATCAGCACCAGATTCCTGAAAGTTGTCTTTCATTCAGTCAATCACTGAGCAATTTAATAATTGGATTATTTAATGTTTTTTTATAACATCAAAAAGTTCCTTTCCAATGGCAACCATCATTATTCTGCAACATTGTTAAAAGTTCCACAGTCTAAAGAGAGATACAGAATTAGAAATACGAATAATATGGAAACATTTTATCTAAATAGGATCACAGGAAGCAGCCATCTGGATCCTAGGATTTCATCAGGATGATCCAAATCTCATCTCACATCTGCTGATGCCGATGCATCCATATTTTCTGTGTCCTTACCTAAACTGTAGTTGCTGGTAGAAGAGCTCTAGCAAGCAAGCTATTCATTAAACTTAGGCATATGCCTTAATGATTTAAAAACAATCACTACCTCCCCATATCACTCCTCTGCTTCTGCCTCTACCATTGTCATAGCCTATGGTAGCAGCAGCCATGCACAGCAGTAGGCAGGAAGCCTGCATTTCACTCTTAGAAATTCAGTGTTCACAAAAAGGCTTCAGCTTTCCGCCCATCAGAACTGAAGGTACCAAAAGCCATTACATTATGGAGGTTCACAACGTTCAGGTGGAAACCTGCTGGGCTAGAATAACTAAAACGCATTTTTGGGGGACAGTTAACCATTCTGAATGTGCCGTTTAATGCCTCTCAAATAACGGGACCTGTTGCCTACACTGAAATTAGACTAGTATTTTATGTGAGGGAAGACACAAAACTCATCCCACATCTGCAGAACTGGGCAGATAGTTTTTGTCTTCAAATTTTGTCTTTTATGATAATTAGTGTTTTTTTACATAGCCTTTCTATACCTAACACAGGGACACAACTTAACTCTTTTTAGCTTTTTGCTTAGCCTATAAGTTTTGATGTTTTAAATGCCCTTGTCCCTTTTCCTAAATCTGTATATTTACATTTGTAAGACAGCCTTAAAAAATGCTCGGGGCCATGGCTTCCAGCAGTGAAATACAAATACCTTTTTTAGGGTCCTTTTATAAACTGCCCATGACTTCAGATGCCTAAAGATTTATTTAAAAGACAAACTTCAGTCATACTTGAGAATCTTGAAAGTTCAATTTCTATTATCATCCTGCAATTCTCTATTATAACTGGCAACTTTTTGTTCTTTATTAGTACAACTTTTAACACTTTTCTTGACTACCTTGTATTTTTGTAGAGCGAACAACATTAACAGGATATAATTTTATCTGAGGGCACACATAAGCCTAAGTGCATGCATACGTTTTTCATATCTCTAAATCCTACTCAAATTCCCAAACACACTCTTGTCCTAGACTTGTATGTCTTGCCATCCCAGTCTCATTAACAGGCTTCTGTAGTGATGCTCATGTATGCAATGTCATTAATGTCATTATGCTCATTGTCCTTCCCGAAAAAAGAAGCTCATTTCAGAGCAAACAATTCACTTCAGAAGTGTAATTCCTTTGATTGCAAACCAAATCAGAAAAAAATCATCCTCATCTTCTGAGATGCATTCAACTACAAATAAAAGTAACAATTATTTCATAACTCTACCTCCTAGGGAAAGATAATACATATATAGTCACTGTATTCAGATCTGTACGTTGTCATAAGCTCAAGAGAGGAGATAAGCAGAAGTGGGTGGGGGAGAAGAAAACAAATCTAAAATACTCCTTCTGACAACGTATATATTTTTTTTCAGTGGAAGAGAATTTTCAAATAAAAAAATATATAAAATTTTTCCTTTAATGCACTGAACGCCAATCTGCCTATACTACAGAATAACTCTTACTATTTAAGCATCAAACATTTATCTGGATTCTGCATAAATAGAAACAGAAGCAGGGTTTCTAACAACTGTCAGTGTTGGAATAATCATGTTGCTGTGCAATGATCATGTTGGGATCTTTTTACAAAATGAAAACAGCATTCATTTGCAATTATTCATTACAGTAGGGCTCGCTCTCCTCCTGTGACTGTTATTTAAAATGAAACAGCTCTCATTTTCAGTGACTAAAACTGGCTTACCAGTGAGTTTTGCTTAAAGATAAATTTTCCTCTGGGTCAATTCAGCTTAATTTTAAGAGGTTTCATTGCATTATATTATAAATTAATTATATCAGTTGCCAGCAGTTTAATGCACTTTAACGAATAGCTAATATACTGCTTCAGTTCTTAGTGAGAAATTACTCCTCATACTGTTATTTCAGACTTCATGCTGGTTAGGATTACTCCTCTGTCTTGTTCCACTGACATGATCCGGTAACAAGATGAACATATTTTGAGCTAAACATTTAAACAATAAAAGAGAAGAGAGAGAACAAGTGACTGTGAGAATATTAATGAGCACAGGAACTTGAGCAGGGCAGCAATGAGATGAAAAGAACATTGCTATTAAGGAATGTTTTCACTCCTGCCTGTCTATCACAGGGCCAAATCTTTAGATGAGCATTTTTCAGCATGATACAAGATGTTATCAAATGCTGTTGTACAATATTTAGTCTCAAGGGCTGACTTAAAAGAAACGGCATCAACTATAAAACAAAACAACACACCACCACCAATGAAAAGTGGAAGGCGAGTACAGCAAAGGGTTCAAGTTTGATACACAGTTATTATCACAGCTTTGCTTTTCCATAGAGCTGATTTCTATCTGGACTGGATATCAGTGATAAGGATACTTTATGTCTGTACGTGTCTGTGTGTGCAGATGTGTGTGTTCCTTCTCTACATGAGGAACGTGGAAATATAGGAGTAAGGGGGGGGAGAGAGAGTATAAAATTGAATGCAGGCTGCCAAGATGGAAATGATATTTGTTTTCTATCGCACCAGAGATGCACCATTCCAGCTTTTGTCCTTCAAAGCTGTGAGAGACCACGCTTTAATGCCTGCAGGTTGACCATGCATTGTTATTATACAGTCTTCATGTTCACATCATGTGTCATCTGACCAAAGGAGAGTCTACAAAGTGAAAGCCTCATGCAAAATTTATGCTTATATGGCTGTTTCAGTCAGTGGAAAAATCAATACTGCAGGCTTGATGCACAGAAATGACTGAGTGCTCTCTGACTGACACTAAAAGCACTGGGAGATTGAGGGGCTGCATTTGCTGTTCAAGGAATTGAGTGTATTAGAGCTCTTATAATAGTCTGCTCACCTTATATTAGCCTTTCCTTGGGATTATTTTTTGATAACAATTATGATTGTGGGGTTTAAGGCAATTACACTATTACAAAGAAAAAGCTGCTTTTTATGTCCTGTAAAGCTGTCATATATTTCACACCACAACTGCCTTCCAATTATTTTGCTACAATGCACTTTGGAAGCAAAATGTCCTAACTGATATATATTAGTCCTTTATGTTTTATAAATAAAAATCAAAGCTGTAATGTAATCCTTCAAAAGAAGGTTCTCAGTTTCCCAGATGTTATTTTAAAAAGCGTAAAATGCAGTGTGTGTTGTAAGTCTTAAAAAAGACATACACAGTATCTGTTTTTATATGGGAGAATAACAAAAGCCAGGGATGTTGCACACACTGTACAGACTGCTGTAACTCAAAATGCTAATATTGCCTGTTAAACATGGGCAGATGTGGTCAACAAAGACAGAATGTAACAACAAGAGGGAAAGAGAGGAAAACAAAACCCAAAACAAAACCCAAAACAAAGACCAACTCCTCAAAGGTTTTTTTTATTTGTTTGTTTTTTTAAATAGGCTTCAAGATATAGTTTAATGTTAGAGTGAGCATACTGCAAGAATTTTTAAAGACGTGGTGAATACCTCTCTGTTAGACATGAAGTGTCAGAAAATGGCCAAGTTTCTCAAATTAACGTTTGAGAAACAAACCTTGGTAATCTACTTTAAGAAAATTACATATATTCCTTCCATCAATAAATACTTCTAGTGAGAACAGGAACGCATTGGCACTGCATTTTCTGAGACAACAAATGCACAGAAATATTTTTATTAGATGATGTTATAAGCTTTTCATCAATGTCTTCTGCTTTTTTTTTTATAACTCATAGGTAATGAGTAAAATGATTAATGTGGTTTGTAAGTGAGGATTAAAAAATGCATTGTTAGTTGGTTTAGAAATTCCTGAATTCCATAGCAACTGTTGTTATAATATTATAAAATACACTTCATTCCCATATTCAGTTTTCTTGACACCTGTGCACATACTTAGCTGTGCTCAAACTTCCAAAACATTCAGTAATGCTTGTTAATTAGAAGAAGTCAAGTGGGTAGCTCTATTTCAAATTCAAGCCATCGTAAGTAGGTGGGCAAAAAAAAAACAACGGTCATTTCTAGCCAAAAACCAAATACAAATTGAAGAAAACCAAATGCACAAATTGCCTTATGAAACGCTGGTGCTTATATGCTATAGAAGAATATCGAATATCACGTGGCTGAATTTTCACAAACAACATATTATGGCATCTGAAGCTTCTGCAGCAAAGCCTTAGCCATATGTGAGCAATTGAGTACAATATTTCCCCAAAAAGCTGCGTCTAACAGATAAATAGAGCATGCTGGAGCGTGCACCCGGGTATCCTTTTGAACTTCAAACCACCAAGTAGCAGCTGCCACCCATGGAAGGTGAACTGGTGCAGCTATATAGCAACTCTGAATCTCCATTCAATACGCTCTATTCAGACAACTCAGAGGAGACAGGAAACAAACTTCAACAATAATGGTGGAGTTGCCAACCTTCTTCAGTTCAGTGCAACCTGTTCCATGGTGTTATGCTAATCCTCTGCCTGATATCCATAGAAAACTTGAGTGCAGACTGACTGCACCCGTTCAGGCATTCCTTGAACACAGAAGCGACCACCAAAAGAACTGGTTGGTCATGTAACTGGATGAAACCTACGTGGGTGAAGGGAAGGAGATGCAGTGAATTCAGTTTGGAGATAGGATGAATTTTCACCTGCATTTTGTGAGGAGCAGTAAGGAAGATAGAAGGCACCTGCTGACTCAGAGGATGGATAGCTGATTGATGTCTGATAGGAACTAGTCAATGTAGAGTCACATTGCAGCAATATGGGAGGTGTCTGTTAAACCTCCATTACATTGTCTCTGTACAAATGGTGAAAACTGACTTTCTCCCGCTGATTTAAAAAAACAACAGGGAACACTGATATCGGCAATATGTCCTAGACTATGGGTGCTGTCACACAAATCTCTAGCATGCCTGTCTTTGTCCAGCACTATGGGGAAAGGCTACACAAACACAGAATCACAGAATGGCTTAGGTTGGAAGGGTACTCACGGATCATCTAGTTCCAACCTCTTGCAGTGGGAAGGGTTGCCAACCACTGATGAGGCTGTCCAGGGCCCCATCCAATCTGGCCTTAAACATCTCCAGGGACGGAACATACATGACATCTCTGGGCAGCCTGTTACAGCACCTCACCACCTTCTCAGCAAAAAATTTCCCCATGACATCTAATCTAAATCTCCCATCTTTTAGTTAAAACCATTCCCCTTGTCCTATCACTATCTATGCATGTAAAAAATTGCTTTTTCTCTTGCTTGACATCTGAGAGGGCAGAGGATTATATGGGGCAATACATATTTCTACATATTCAGGTATTCAGGTTGTAACAGAATAGAAAAAGGCCTCAAAGGGATGAGGGTCATTTCTGGCAAACTAGATTTCTGTTTTACATCTTTACTCCTTTTTTTTTTTTTTCTTTTTTTTTTTCTTTTTTTTTCTTTTTTTGTGCAATGATTTTCTTCTTTCTTCAGTACACCATTCGAAAGAGGAAATAAGAAGAGGAAGGAACACAGAGAGTTTCCAAGATAAAATACACTAAATCTTTTGATATCTCTTTTCTCTTAGCCTAAATGATTAAAAGTGCAAATAGGTAATAATCTTTATTAGAAATTAACACAACAGCAGTGAAAACATCCAATTTCTAGTGTTGAGTCAAGCCATGTGAGGAATGAGAAGGAAGATGGATTTCAGGGTCACAGCTGACTTGCTGGAAGGAATTAACCCTGTCCCCTACTGAAAAACTGTTCCCTACATTTGTGAAAGAAATAGCTACAATTTTCTCCACTTAGAACCAGAAGTTCTCTCTTCCCTAGTCCTCTCTCCAAAACAAACAAGCCAATAAAAATGCTGTCCTAAAACCATATTTGGTACAGCGATATTGGGTACGCTTGAACACTGAAAACTAGCAGCAGCTAAGGTGAAGGTTGCTTGCTGAGCACTAATACATTCAGTGCTACACAAGCTACACAGGTTTTGCTTCAAGGATCTTAACAGTTCATGCCAAATTCTCTTCTCACCTCTAAGCATGGAAGAACCATCTTTAAGTATCCCCACACTTACTCTGTTTCCCTCAGATTAATAAAGCTTTATTAGCAAACTTTGGGTAGATAATGAACTGAGACTGACAATACATAGCAGATTGTTTTTCTTCCACTGTGTGCCACTCTCATCCAGTGTATCTGATCATAGCTGGAACTAGGAGCTACCCAAGACAAGAATAATTATATTAATGTGTATTTGTGAAGTTCCTACCATGCAAGGTCTCTGTTCAGTGTCTCTAAGTGCTGCTGTTGTACAAATAAACACTAACACTACCAGCTCCACTCAAATAGCTAAGCATTAGCTAATGTGAAAGATACTACAAAAATACAAAGAAGAAATGGTACTTAAAGCCTTTAAACCATGAAAGGGCAAAACTATAGAAGGAAGAAAGGATAGAAGAAAAAGTGAGAATTGCAGGTATGGTGGACTTCAGCCTGTTAACTGAAAATCTTGACAAATTTTTGAAAATACTAAATCTATACATATACACAATGAAATTTATAGGTAGCTGAGGTTAGCTTACCTATCTATCTGTCACTATGAATAATCACTGCTAATATGTTCTTGTAATGGGTATCAACAAGCAGGTTCCCTGAGAACCAAGGTAAGCATGATCATGCACGTGACAGATAATGCAGCAGAAGACACTCCATATTTGTAACAGAAATATTTTTAGGCTACAAGAACAAATTGACCAAGATAAGAGAGGAAATGTGAGCAAAATCATAGGCAATAAAGAAAGCCTCAAAAACAAGGATCAGAAAGGTGGACAATGGACTAGTAGCAATGCAAAGCTTCCCAAGAGATCAGACAAACTCAGATCCTAGTGGCTGAGCTTGGAATGGACATGGAGTGGTAACAGAATTTACTAGGAAAGGGAAAGGTAAAAAACTTGAAAAAGGCCTTTGTTAATGGTAGAAAGCAACTCTCATAATTGTTTGGAAATATCAGACAGGCAAGTTTGAGGGAAGGCTTGGATATGCAGGGTAAAGAATAGGGAAGTCAAAGACAGGTTATGTGACAGACTAATGGAGGGGATGTTGTCAAACCTGACAGGCAACAGTTAACATTGAGTCATCTCTGGAAAAACAAAATGTCAGAGACAAACCAAGACAGATATAGAAAAGTGAGAAGCAGATGGATACACCCATAAGCCACCACTGTGAAGACTGGCTGAAGATACAGTGATGGATGTTGAATCATCATAGTTTTCACTAAACCCAATAAAAAACATAATTTAGTAATTAAAGTGCATTTCATCTTCTGTGTAAGAACAATATTCTCACTACCTCAAAGTAGCATACCTTGTGTGTTGACTTTTTTCCTAAAGAATATAGTATATTTAATGTTTAAAAAATCATGTTTGAAGAAAATCCAAAGAGAAACACTCAAACAGGTTGTGTGTCTACTAGTACAAATGTATTTTTCACGTCTTAAAATGGAAGTGGGCAGGGGACAGTACATATGAGTAGTGAAGATGTGAAAGAGGGTTCCTCTAGTTTAAAATGGTTTCTTAATGACTTATCTTCTTTCTGACCTATAATTTTGTCTTTAGTGAGTGAATGCAACTACCTTATTTTCCTCAGTGCGCTTAACCATTCGTTCACTTTGCCTTGTTCAACTGCTTAAGAATTTCCTTGGAAAAAATCTTAACTTGCCAATAATCACCGATGAAGTACTCATCTGGAAAATGTATTTTGCTGCTTGGTTTCCTTATGAAAACTTGCCTTGTAGAGCCCTACTACACTATTATTTAGCTTTTTCAGCTTTTCCATAGTAACATCATAATTTAAATATATATTTTTTTCTAATAGAGAAAGCACACACTGGAGAACAAAAGGCCTGAAACTGCCAACCTCAATTATGCTGAGTAGTACCACATGGAAATCAGTGGAATAATATTATACATTAAGGTATAACTCAACATAGTAAAGACTGTGTATTCTAGAACAAAAATACTTGACAGTTGGCATAAAAAACCTCTCTCACACACTTAACACCTGTAAAATTGATGTATACTTTATAGTACAATCTAATACATTATGAGATTAACGAAGAAAGAATGGGAAAAATATGTCATTATAAAAACAAGAATCTTGCAGCTGGAGGTTTTGCTGGATTCTACCCCTAATCTTAAACCATCCCCTTCTGAAACACGAGTCCACGCTTCTGAATTCATAGCTGGCTGTACAACCAAACTAACAGCATTTTTTCCTTATGTCAAATACATAACTATAGAATATAATACACATACCTATAGGGGGTTGTGTTTGTTGATCTAATGGACCGAAAACATTGAAAAAAGACTGTATGGATAATTGGCTATACAATAAAATGCACAGACAGTTAGTTAAATTGAGATTTTAAAGAAGTCAACAGATGTAGAAAGTGATTACCCAGTTCATTCCCATTGCTCTTCTACTCAGAAAGGACACTGACAGCACAGATGGGCTGTGACACTCCTGAAACACCATTTACTTCTGAAAATCAATATATTTCAACAAACTTGAAGGTGGCTACTACCTAAGATAAGATACAAGCAAGAGGAAGGCAGCAAAAACTGCAGCTCTTATTTTTTTTCCAGATTTGCATTCAGCATTCAAGGAATTTGTTAATTTAACGCTGAGCATAGCTTCAGAGGAAGCATATTATATACCAATTTTCAAAATTTAACTGATTCTGGAAAAGACAGTGCATTTCTGACACAATCAGAAGAATTTGTGATCTGGAACCTTGCAGCTTGTGGCAATCAAAGAGCTGGATACCACTGCTCTGCTGCTGTTGCTTTGAGAACCATCCTCTGTGGAAGCCTCCTACCCTAGCGCTGCCTCACTCAAACTAGCTTGTGAACAGAGTAAGAAGCTTCTCCCATTCTATGGTTTCTGCTTCAAATCATGGCATCGTTTTTTTCCCTGTGATCATCCTTTGAAGAAATCTGCATCTATGTCTTATCTTCCTTCCACCATATTGTCAGTGTTTCATACCTATCCAAACGCTCCTCATGAGGAAACTTCTAGCTTTCTGTTCCTGTTCTCCCTTCTTCACTCCTCTTTCCAGATAGTATTGATCTGATGTTTTCAAGGAGAGGCTGACAAAATATGATGTAATTACAACTCTCTTTCTCTAAAAAGTTTCCTATTGAATTGATTCTGCTACTATCCCCATTGACTATGATGTCCTCTCTCCTAACTGGAGATGCCTGAATCGCCTTTTGTTCACCTTTCATGCCCTGCTGCCTCTTCCTTTTCTAAACACTGATTTGCTTTAATTTAAGAAAAATAAATATATCAGCCTTAACTTCATTTGACTCTACAACTACTGCTCCAGAGTTGCCTTCTTCAGTTAATAAACATACATTCACAATCACAGCCTGAGGTAGTTTACTAATTTCACCATGTGCCTCTGCATCCTGTCTCCCATCATTTGCACTCAACTAAAGCTTCAGATTCAGTGCTCCATCACAGAGCACTTCTTGTCTCACACTTCTAATTGCTTCATTGGTGTGTCTTTCAGAAATTCTCTTTAATCCCTCATTCCAGCTTTCTGCCATTTTCTTCAGATTCTGGTTTTGGTCCACCTAATACTTTATATAAGTAATCTCAAAGATACAAATTACACTTCATATATATACAAGTTGGCCTGTAAACTCCTAAATCACGAAGACTCTTTACAAATAGCCTATTCTAAGGTTCTTCCTCTCTACTTGCACAATCAGAACACTCATCCAAACTTTCAGCAGCTTAACTTTCAGTTATGACAACCTTATTTTTTTTTCTCTCAGGAAGAGAAAATGGTGTCCTTTTACCCATTTAGTTCTCCAAGGCCACTATCTGAGAAGTCTCTCAGTTAACTTATCTTTTTTCATCATATCAAATACAAGTTGCCTTTTCTTACTTTCAATGATCTTTCTGCCCACCTCTGCCCTTCCTCTTGCCTCGTTATCTCTTATTTACTACTCAAGGACAGATGATGTATATTAACACCATGCTGACCACAACAGCTTTACCATTTCTTTGTATTCCACTTCTGACCATATTCATCTGTGGTCTCCTGGACTTCCATACAGCTTTAAGAATGTTTTGCTTAGGCACCAACATAAAACAAATGATAAATAAGCAACCAAACAAAAATAATCATAGTTTTTTGCAGGGATATCTGCATATCTAAGAAGTCTACCCAGATAAAGTACATCTTCAAGGCAAGCTTTGCCTCAGTACTCTGTAGTAATAGAATAATAGAATAAAGAGATGTTGCAGAGCTCTAGTTATTTAATAACTACCTTTAGGATTCAAAGGGAAATATTGTACCCCATAGTAAAACCAACAACACTGAGAAAAGCTCCCAACAAGTATACTGAACCACACAAATTTAGAACTCCCAGTTCACCACATTTCTTTCTTCAGTTCCTTCAGCCTGCCAACAACGCACAAGGGAGTATAAGCCCCTCTAACTGAGGATAGTGCACCCATAGAATATGTCTGTTAGGACTGCATTCTGTTGCTCTGCTTCTGCCCAGGATCTCTGCATTAAGACTCTAACAACCCACTCTGTCGTTCTCCTTGTTCAGCACTCTTGAAGTTCCACAAATCTAGGGCATCAACACTTGTCTCCAGAAACATAAATCAAAGGGAAAGAACTGAAATCAAGGTGTTGCTGAGGAAGACATAACAGAAAGAGAGAAGTAAGCCTTAATATTGAAGTTTCTTCTTCTAAAAGAAACAACTCTTGATCCTGACCTTTCCAGAGATACTTCCTTTCTGTAGGTGCTTTAAGACTGAGCACAGAAAAGTAGAAAAGAATCACAGAATCGTGGAATATTCTGAGCTGGAACCCACAAGGATCACTAAGTCCAACTTCCAGCTCCACACAGGACCACCCAAAATTCAAACCAAAATTCAAATGTCTGAGAGCATTGTCCAAATGCCCCTTGAATTCCAGCAGCCTGGGGCTGTGATCACTGCCCTGGGCAGCCTGTTCCATGCCCACCACCCTCTGATGCAGAACCTTTCCCTGACCCCCAACTTGACCCTCCCCTGACACAGCTCCATGCTGTTCCCTCAGCTCCTGTCACTGTCACATAGAGCAGAGCTCAGCGCTGCCCCTCCGCTTCCTGTGAGGAGCTGCAGCTGCAATGAGGCCTCCCCTTATCTCCTCTGCTCTGGGCTGAACAAACCATAGGACCTCAGCTGCTCCTCATACACCTTGCCTTCTAGACCCTTCACCATCTTCATAGCCCTCCTTTGGACACTCTATCATAGCCTTATGCCCTTATATTTTGTGGCCAATCCTGCACCCAGTGCTGGAGATGAGGCTGCAGAGCACAGAGAGACAAGCCCTTCCCTTGCTGGGCTGGCAGCGTGGGCCTGATGCACCACCCCCGGGTACGGTTGGCCCTTTGGACTGCCAGGGCACGCTGCTGGCTCAGATTTAACTTGCCATCAAGCAGAATCCCCAGATCACTTTCTGTGGGGGTGCCCTCCTGCCTCTCATCCCCTGATTTGTACATATACCCAGGGCTACCCCATCTCAGGTGTAAAATCAGGCACTTCAAGCAGCTAGTGACTGTCCAGCCCTCCAGTTTGTCAAGGTCTCTCTACTAGGTGTGTTTACCTTTGAAAGTCTCAACAGGTCCTCACAATTTTGTATCATCTGCAAAGTTAGTCCACCTTCAAGTCCTGCACTCAAATCATTTCTGACACATTGAAGAGAACTGGTCCCAAAATAAAGCCCTATAAATCCTCATTAGTATAGAAAGGAAGAAGGTCACTGCATAGGAAAACATTTAGAGGCAGAACTTGGTTCTATCACTCCCTAATTTTTGACATATTAATTCTCTAAGCAATGGAAAAGTTATAACATTACTTAATAGAGATTCTGTGAAATCTTAATTAATGGCTATACAGCATTTTAAGATGCCAAGATTAAACAAATCAAGGGAATGTAAACCATATTCCTGTATAATAAAGCCATAGTCAACTGTCTTTTCTCTCTTTCTTCTTTTTTTTTTTAATGTAACTATTCACAGTCTTTCTTCAAAAGCTATCTTTAAATCTACAAACACACCACAATAAAATCAACTGTTCTACTAACCAGCACTGGATATCTTTCAAGAGAACAAACAAGAACATCATCGACTAAAGTATCTTGACAATCTTTCTTCCATAACACATAGGTGTTCTTTCCTGTCTTCAGTGCTAATATTAAATACACTGTGCTTTATCAGCTCTTTGAAAAGCGAAGTGAATGAGCATCTTTACCACTTCAATAGCAATGAAAGAAGCTAGTAAGACAAGGAAGGTGAGGCATGTTCAGTGTAAGAAGAAATTATTTTCATTCTAGGTTGATTCCTCACTGTGCTGAGTCTGTGTTACAAAGGAAAAAACATGGCAGTTTATATTTAAAACCATTCTAATGGTAAAACACATTTTCTTACCTAATTGGCTCTGGCAAACCAAACACATGACCTGGATATTTTATTATTCATGTTTTTGTTATTCACATTTGAATCATAGCACCTTCTGAAAACTAAATGCAGAAAGTTTTTGTCTCCTTGTACAGATCTGAGGTACCTGCTCATAAAGAAACCTAATAACTGCCAAACTATCGGTCTGTGGGAAATTCTTGTATAAGAGATTTCACCTCAAACACTACAGAAGGGCCAAATGACCCATTCATCAGGTATTTTTTTTTAATCTATGAGCTGTAGGAACAAAATGTAGCTATAAACACCAATTAATGTAGTAGATGTTATCTCCTGCTTATAGAGATAAGTATTAACTACTCAAATCTGAAAAAGGGGCCCTTGATTTCATCAGTGTTTTGAAGCTCAACAAGTGATCCAGTTCTATACCAGAAATTTCTGAGTATCAGCCCCTGTAGTTTCCTGGAAATTGCAAATATATCCACATTTTAAATTCTACAGGAAAAACTGCATGTAGTGAAATTGAATTGAATTTCAAACTCTATATCACTGAGTTTTAAATGGAAAATAAATATTGTATTTTAAAATAAACCTTGAAAACTTCTTTCCATAATGGGCCAATCACAGCTGTAGGTTTCAAATTTACATCTGATTGACCGTATGGAAATTGTGACTTCTTTGCTCCTATGAAAAGACACAGATGTGAATGATGGCCCAAGTCTGCTTCACATGATGTTTTGGATCGTCTATATAATTTTGTACAGGCCCATTTTTACTCCTTCCTTTCCCCATCCATTGTTCAGAATATGTGATGATTACATGAAGAGGCTACTTGGTGTCAGATCTTTCTGTCCTTTTCAATTAGACAAATTCTGACTGCAAATCAAAAACATTCTTTGTATTTAGATCACCTATATATCAACATTCTAATTGGGATTCCATTGAAAGTCTCTAAGCTGAAGGAAACATGTATTGGAGATTCTATTCTTCACATTGCCTGGGATGTTTTCTAAAATCAATGCTTCCAAAATGGAAAAAAAAAAAAAAAAAACAACCCTGTGTGCCGGTGCCTTTTGTTTACCAAGATAAGACACATGACATCTGTGCTAGCTGTGCTTTTAATTCCTATTCTCTCTCTTTCCTCTGTTTTCCTCAGACACATCTATATCAGCTCTGATAACCTAGTCAAATTACAGTTTCAGTAATTAAACTGTTTAACAAATGCTTTTTCAACTCTGTTTCAAAGCTAGCTGACTAGAATGCAATGTCACCATGAGCCATTAAATGCTTCTACTCCTCCCTAGGCATGGATATAAACGAGAGGCAGCTGAACTGACTCTTTTATGTGAAGCGTTGAAAGGATGCGGGATGAAAGGTGCTATGTAAATGTGAGATATAGTTTTCCATAGTTCAATATCTTAGTGAAAGGTTGTAATTAGTTTAAGCACTGTTTAAAAGAAATCAGATCTTTGCATTCTAGATTTCAAATGCAACATCTTGACAAGATGTAGATTATTTTATGTTAGACATAAAAAGTAGTCTGTAGTAAAATACTGTAATGATGGTCTGAAGAAGCTTTGAAATCTATAGATGTTCCTGAAATTAGGGAGAGCTGATTGGCTCTGCTACGCACAGCTTGTACAACAGATTTATTAGGTTTTATTTGACCTTAAATTTCCTGGAATTGTTTTCTTTCTTTCCAAATTCCTTAAATGTTTAAGGATTTTTTGGCTGGTGTTCTGGGTGGTTTTTGAATCTCATTTTTTTCTTTCAAGAAATGGTGAATGTTTAAACCAGAGAGAAATGCCAGGAGAGCAGAATGTTCTCAGGACTGCTAGATCTTTCAAGCCTGTGATTTATTCACAATGTACTTCAATTATTAAAAATAGACAGTATTTATTTTTATATCTTTCAATTCTGCGCTATACCAAATCACAAAAGCCAGATATTTTCTATTAGTGTTTGATAGCATGTGGTTACTGAGGCCATAAAAAAAA
Organism: Pavo muticus; assembly: GCA_016647715.1. NCBI lineage: Eukaryota > Metazoa > Chordata > Aves > Galliformes > Phasianidae > Pavo > Pavo muticus. Next base: position 1,863,841 of record JACDJE010000061.1, read on the forward strand.
TAAAATGAAGGGCACTTTCAGTTTTAGTATAAACTATGATTAATTTTTATTGGGATGATACATTTATATATTATAAACTGACAATTTATTTGTAGATTTTTTTTTCCTGCAAGTTTAGTAGTTTCCCTTGGTGCAGAATGCAGAATTGTATATGAGATATTTGAGTGTCTAAAACGATGTATGATAAATGAAGTAGCATGCTACTTATACGCTTATCATGTTCTCTGACTAGCAACAGGTTCAGCAAAGGGCACAGCCAGTAAATGAAATTTTCCACCAGGACAATATATCATCACAAGAAATGTATGCGTTGGAAACTTACAAGCTTGCTCGAGATGCGGACAAGGTGTGAAATGGTAAAAAATGAAAAGCAGAAACAGCATATAGTAAATTTCAAATTCAGCTGTATTTCCATATTGGCTGAGCCTGGTTCTTTAACTGTTTAAAGTCATGCAGTTTAGAAAATAATAAACATACACACAAATTTAGCTCACTTTTGATGCTAGAATAAATTTCCTTCTTTAGAAATCCTATACTTCTGAGAAAAACTATAAAGCATCTAGTAAGAATGCTTTTAAAATCTCCTTCAGATTGAAAACAAAAAGCAACATCTTTAAATGCATATTTTTTTCCTTAGAGTTACAGGTAGAAAATCTGCTCCAGGAAATGTTTATCATAACTTTCAGCATTCTGTGGAGAGCACTAATTAAAATAATAATAAAATAAACACAATAAGAAAAAAGGAATGCTATCTGTATATTTCCCAGTGGAATTTAGTTTGTTTACAGAAATGTTTCATAATAGAAATTTCTGGCATATAACCATGGAATCCTGACATAGTATAAATGCCCCTTTTTCTTGCAAAGAGGTACACCAAATACCAAAGAGAAACTTCTTGGCATTCTGGTGCTAGGTGGAATCACGAATAAAAATAAATGAAGAAAGTCTGTTTTTATAGCTACCAGCTGTACTGCCTCACTGAGGAGAGAAGAGCATTGGAGAAGCTGGTGAAATTCTGGAATTTGATCTGAGAGAAGCTTCTGAAACGTCTTGAAATTTGTTACACTGCAAGAAATCTAGTGTAAGAACCACTTGTGACTACAAATTATGGTAGCAGTTGTACTTAAAAGCTTTAACAATTTTACAAACTGAGTAGCAAATCCTTCTCTTTTCTTACATCCTTACTGGCTAAAATACACTTTTGGAGAGATTTGGTTGATTCAGTTTTACTGTGCACAGTAATTCCTAAGCCAGTAGAAAATACTTCAGGCCATAATGTCTTGTTATTTCATTTTTCTTTTTTTTTACCAGAAAAACTCCTCTTTTTATTTTTGTCCCTCTCATTTCCAACTAGCAACCTTTCTCCCAAATCCCAAGCAAAACATAAGTAAAACATGTTTACAGTCACACTCAAGTATTAATTTCATAAATGTTCTGTTTCCTGCCAACATTGTAACAGACATCTCGTTTCCATGAGCTGAATCACTGCCTTTTCCAAAGATGTTAGTGATGATAACTGCTGCAGAATCATGAAATGGAATATTTATTTTAGCAAACCGGAGGTAGATCCTCATCTGGATGTAGACAGGCTTACTCTCTTCCCTCTCTAACCTACATGACCTTTCCTAATGGCAGTCCTGATGTGATTTAGCCAAGCATTTTGTCTGGATAGCACGAACGCCCCTCTGATGCACCACGCCTTCAGAGAGAACCTGTCTCACGCTCTTAGGCTGGCTCTCTGAAGTGCTTCTTTTTTCCTCCAATGTGGTTTCGCTTTATGCTGCCCCTCTCCAATGGAGAAGTCTTGACCTGACTGAAAACAAAGGAAATTCTGCCACTGTCTCCAGTGGAGCCTGGACTTCTTTTCATGTTTTTGCTTACCCCCAGATTTGCACAGTTATTTGGCTTTGTGCTTAATATTTTTGTGCTTCACATTCTGTTTGGACTTACTGTTTCTCCATCCATCTTAAATCCAATCTTAATTTTCACTTTTTGATTTCCTCTGTCCTGTTTTTCCTTATGTTACTAATTTCAAACTAAATGTTTCTTGCTTATATGGTTTGCTCTCTTTTGAGGTGCAGTGTATAAGTGGCTAAAAACATAAAAGACTATAATCGCTCTTTTAGGTCTAAGTGGTCAGAATATAAGAAAGTTCATGCTTTTTGTAGAACATGAGGCTAGACCATCAGTAGCCGTAGTCCTCTGACATTTTGCTCTGACTTCCTGGTTTCAGCAAAAACAGTCAAAGAACTCTCTAAGTGAAATGCATTTTTTTGCAACTCAGAGGCAAAATGAGATTGCTTGCTGCAAGCCTACTGTTTGTGTCCTTTGTACTATTAGGTCACAAGTCTCACAATCTTTCATGTCTGGAATAAAAACCTAATTTGCTTGGTTGATGTCAGATTTCAAGGGTCTGTGCACTGTCTGGTTAACTTCGTTGCTGAGCAGTGATCACTGTCTTCCAGGCACAGGCTCACTCCCAGCACAGAGGAGATCCCATGGGCTCTCATACCATTTCCAGAGTGCCAGTATCTTCTATGTGCATTTTTTTGTGCCACCATCTGAAATCAATGCTCAGTCACTGCTCTGCAGTTCAGTAAGCCAAGTACTCTTATTCATTTGCAAAGTATATTTTCCCTATTTCATCCTTGCTGTTTCCTTCTGAACAATTGGCATATTTTTGGAATGTCATTTGTTTGATTCTGCCCTTGTTGGACAGGTTGCAATTTCCATGAACACTACATTTCCCCCAATTTCTGTTCTTTCCCACAAAGTCTGTTGGTCAGAATTGTTTTTGTTCTATAACGTTTTGTGATTTAGTTTAACCTACTAAGTTTACATTAACATCCTTTAAACAACTTGTATAAATACAACAAAATTCACATGTAGTTAATTTTCTTCCTGTTTTACAGAAGACAATCAGATTTGTAGTTTCCCCTTTTTATTCCTATCTTTTTGTTTGTCACCCTTCCCATGGGTGTGAGTGAAGATAAAGATGATTGAGTTTCATTGCTACTGCTATAGCATAATGCAACACAAGCTGGTTAAAATGCTTACCATTTTTGAATGTGCTCTCAGGGAAAAAAATCTTTTGGACTGAAAAGACAGACTGTAATGAAGTACTTAGCTGACAAAAAGATATGCTACTTAAAGTGTTTTGCATCTTACCATTCTGCTTTTCCAATAGCTTTATAAAAGTTTGTCCTTTCTAAGTTGAATAACATAATATTTACAGTTGAAAAACCATATTTTTCTATAAGCTGTCATGTGGGGAAACACTGGGTCTTAATTAAAGGAGATATCAATTATTTAACTTTTATATCTGGTTTTAAATGTTTAGGGACAGTTTCCTGCCAGTCTACATGACACTGTAGTCCCTAAAGAAAGCATTTGGTACCTATCTGGTTGCTGAAATTCATTCTGCATTCTTTGTTAAAAATTTCAGCATTGATGTCTTAATTTGGCACCGTGTTCTTGCTTTTATGTTGTCATGGTTTTATGATTTTTGGTTATCGGTATTCCACATCATAACATCATGCAGTGCACTGGGAGGTAAAGTGTTCTGGGTAGCTGTCCCAGAAGAGAAGAACAACGTTACCCAGAAGCCTGTTCACTGTGCTGTTATTGTTTCTGCTCGGGGGAACAGATATAAGACCTCAGTAGGTCATCTGACTGGGCTTCTTCTTCGTCAGACTCCCTCCCTGCTCGACCAGACTGCACATCTCACCTCAGCGTTATGGTGAGGCCTACCAAGCTTTCGGACAATCTCTCTCTCTCATTATATTTGATTTATTAACTTCAATTCTAATTATATAGTACTATGGTGTGTTATCTTGTATTCCAATACTATATTTAGTAAATTAGTTTTTCTCCTCAGATCATGCCACTGTTTTTAATTATTTTGGGGTCCCCTGTTTCCCTTTTCCAGAGGCGCGGATTTTGCGAAAATCTCTCCGCCCCACTAGTCACAGAACCGGGCCAAATCAGCCCATAAACCGTCGACATATGTGCAACACAAAGCTAAGGCCAAACAAAGAAAACAAAAGAAACTGAAACAAAACAAAACAAAACAAAACAAACACCAAAAGCCTACGAGAAATAAATGTTGAAAAAAAGAAAATGTTCATGGGATATATTCCCTATTACAGACTGTAGAACATGAGAAAGCTGCCCACACAATCATCATGTTTATTCTTGCTTCAAAGTGATGTACAGATACTATATTTATATTCCAAGTTCTAGGTTCAAAGCGATGTTTAAACACTTTCCTTTTAAACTTCCATAGCTTTTTCTATAAGAAGTTCTGTTTGTCTATCTAATAAAAGATGAGTAGGATCCTTGTCAACTAACAGCTTTACAATTTAAATCAGGCCAACTCAGATTGGCTCCAAGGAGCTCTCTTGCCCATTTGGAGAGTCATAGGAAAGCAGCAGAGACAGCAAATGCAGTTATAAGGAGATTTAACGTTATGATCTCTCTTAATTCCCTGTAGACAGTGTGAGCAATCATCAACTTGTGAATATCAAATAGTGTTAGAAACCTGGATTTATGATATTACAACATTACCTTGTTATATTTCAGGCTGGGTTTTTTTGTTGTTTGTGTGTCTGTGTGTTTGTGTGTGTGAAAAAAAAAAAAAAAAAGGCTCCAACAAGGGCAGTACTCTTTTTTTTGTTTCATGTGATCAAAGGTAATAAAGTATATTAATAATGCTTTCCCTCAAAGACTGCAAGACTAAACTCTCCTTACATTGCCCTCTATGGTTAATGGACATCATGTTGATTTTACTGGAATTCTTCTGTTGCCATTTTGACATCAGTCAAGTATTTATTTTAATGATAAAAAACCAAATATTATCCCTGATATTATCCTTTAGAAGATAGTTAGATTATGTTTCTTGAATTTGTGTATATTACAGAACTTCTACACTACGGGTGAGGAAAGAAAGACAGAGAGAACAGAATTACCAAAGGAATTAGATCTATTCTTCTATGTAAAATAAACTTCCCATTCTTTAAAAGCCCACAAAAATTAAATGATGTCAATAAAGATTTGGTAACATTTTAAATTACCTCCAGCAGAAATGGAGCCCACTTAACTATGGTCATGAGGAACGAGAAAAGAAAAAATTGGCTTTTGTGGTTCATTTGAAGCACAGCCTCAGAAGGAAAACCTGCTGATTGCAAATGATATAAGGCTGAGGTTACACAAACTTAGTATTAACTTTACAAATCAGGAACTTTATGATGAAATGGATCTCCTCATTTGAAAATCTCCAACCGCTATTCATTACTTTGTGGTCTGTAGAGACATTATCTGATCATTCGGGGAAGTACTTCTGGTTTGTAAAAGTGGGGACACGAAAGATCATCAGAGCCCAAGTCTGTTCCCTGGGGCCTTTTTACTCTGCTGACACTTACTGAAAATCTACTAGCAGTATACTCTCTAGAACAGCAATCATTAACTCATTCAAAGTCACAGGCACAAGGGTCTGGGGTTACCAGCTATTAATTAGTGTAATTATTCCCAGGATGACAATTACCAACTGCAGGATCCACTTAACATCTATTCTCAAATCTTGTCTTTCTGCAATGCTAATGTTTCTAATTGGTTCATTTACTACCATTTACTGATTACACTCACCATGGTATATTGTTTCAGATGGACAGGATGGAAAGCCAATACCTAATATTGACCTTTATAGTATCCTGTGATTATAAAGGCTGCTCCTTCCATCATTAGCCACATCATTTTATTGAAAAACGTATGTACTGTTTGTGATAGATTTGTGATATTTCTTTTCTTTCAAACATTATTACAAAATTAATTCACTGGAGAAATAATGCATTTCAAATTACTTTCTTCAAAAATACACTTGTACATACTAGTATGTTGTGATATTGGTTGCACAGTGTGATATTTAAGACTATTACAGCTAACAGTGATATGCACATGGTATAACTTCAAACCAGATTCTCCAGCTGGAGAAACAAAACAATGCAACAGCAACAAGAAGTGAGAAGAGGTACAAGTCTACAATCTGTATTTGCTTGGTAGTGACCAAGTTCTGCATGATGCTGAGTCACAGTCAAATCCTCTAGAGTTCAAATAAACTAGAATGCTTAGAATGCATTTAAATCAGACAGATGTATTTTTTAAAGGAACGGAAAAATAAATTGCATAAATCTAGTTTCACCTGCTTAAGGAATCTACCACAACTCTCCTTTCATAAGGAAAGACAAGACGTCCACAACAAACATGACTTCAATAGGACAGAGAGGTAATTTATAAATTATTTAATAACAGAAGGAAGCAAATCTTTGATTGAAATATTTTCCTCTATATTTAGAAAATTTGAGTTCTCTTAAATCCACAACAGGGCTAATTTCACCAAATGCTTCAATAGATCCTCCTAACTTCATAGAATATTCGTCTTTTGCCAGATCAAGCTATACAAACTAGGAGAAATCAGAAATTGTCATATATGGAGACTACAGAAGGAGAAAGATTATCTGTGAGAGGTTAGTACATCAGTTCCTTTTTCCAATACCAATAAAGTGTGGATTATTGAAACAGGAAGAAGATTTTCTATTACAAAAGCAGGAGAAGAGTGATGAGAGTATGGCATCATGCTATTCTGACATGTTTCTCTTTCTTCATTCTCCGAGAAGCTGACAGCAAGTGCAATCAAGGATGTCATACACTGAAAATCAGCGTTTAAAAGGAATAAAGAAATAGAAACATACACTGCATTGTGTATTCTGGAGAAGCTTTATCTCTTTCATCTTGCTGATGAGTCAGAAATTAAAAGAGAAAATAACTTCAAATCTGTGCTAATATATGGTTACAGAGAAGTAACATTTGCTCCTTCAGTATATATTTTAAAGAATCTCCTGGACAGCATCTCAGCTATGCAGGAGTAAGTGGAAGCAGTGTTGCTTTTAAATGTGCTGTTAGATTGTATTTGTGAGCATTTGATGTTCTTCTTTAATAACCCCAAGTAAAAGGCTGAATGAATTCAACAACAGTAGCTGAAAAAAGTGCAATGAGTCATATTATAGGAAAATGGAGAAAAAGATACAGGACTCTCCACTGAACACAATCCTATATTGTAGGCAATCTGTGATAACACCCTTTTCATTTCAGTTCAGTCCCATAAAATTACCACTAACATTACAACTCATGCAGAACACAGATAAATGTAAAAATGTCACAGAATTCTTCCAGATGGGACTTTTAGTTCCACTAGATCACCATCTACTTTTTTACTTGTCTAATATTTCATTACAACCTTCCATAAGTTAATTTTCTTTCCACTGACCATGTAAATCACAAATCAATTTTCATTTAAAATGCCTGACTACAGATTGCTCCTGAAAGCTCAAAGCATATGCTTCAGTGAGCACTCCAACATTCTTAATGCACATTAGAAAAATGTTGTGGTTTTTTAAAAATCTTTTTAAAGGAATTAATTTTACATTAATGTCTGGCATGAGACCCAAGTAGTGGTACTCCTCCCTACCCTCTCTTACCCCATCTTTAAAAAGCAGGTGCATTTTTGAAATGTAGCTGCATGTAGAGCTAAATGTCTGTCATGACAATGATATTCATTTCCAAACAAAAAAAAATCAGGCCAGAATATAAACTGCTTTAAATTTACAGAAAGTAGGTACAATTTCTTAATCCCAAACCCCTACTTTCTAGGGGAAAGAAGACAGAAAAGGAGGAAAAGGAGGAAAACCATTCACAGCCCAGTCATTGTGCTTATTTGAATCATACTTTTTCACATATTCTAAGTTTTTGTATAACTCAAGGAGTGGACTAAAGTATATGACTACTACTAGCTTCACTCATGGAAGCAGCCAACCTATGAAACAATGAGATATGCCTGTGAGACAAGCAAGATACAGCTTTATATGAATTCCTAGAAAATATTGTGGAAATAGTATGATCCAAAATGTTATTTTCTTCTGTTAATTTGAACATGGCACTGTCCCTCTACAAATTGGTAGGCATAAGTTTGGCAAGTCTGGACTTGGGAATGGTTTCTAAGGCTTTCCCTGCTACTGCCCTCTTGAGAAACATTAGACGGTCATTACACTTCTCCTTGCCTCAGTTTCCACATTACTAAACATTGAATGATTGAAGTGACTCTTTCAAATGTTAAAAGCTGACAAATGCCTAAGCTGACAAATGCATAAGCATTTGCTAAATCAGTAAGAGGAAGGACTCATCATGTGGTCATTTTATGCTCTTTATAGGTAGACTTGATTTCCTCACATCAGGAATTTCTGTGATGTTTAATTTCAAAACGTTTTCACGTGTTCTTGTCACTAGAGAATCTCAGCATCAAACTTTGTAGAAGCAACAGAGCAAGCTGGTGTTATGGGAGTAGGAAGAGCTCTGTCTTGGAACATGCAGGAATTATAATCCTTTCTAATGGCACGATCCCAGGTCACTGAAGTCTAATGAACTGATGAAGCCCAAGAGAAGAGAGCGGTTCCTCCAGGTTTCTTTCCTCATCTGAACTCACACTGAGGCCTACTTTTTAATTTGCTGTCTCTCTTTTCATTTACTGGAACATGCATATCTAACATCCACCATCCATACCATCTTTCCAACTCTGAAGTACTCTTCCATGCAGTTTTACATCAGTCTATCAAAGCTGTTAGGCAAGACAGTATAGCTTTGAATCCCAACTTCTTGAAGCACTCTGACACTGGGATTCTAGCTTGGGGGTGATGGAGAAGGTGTCAGTTTAAATAAGGCTGAGTGCTCATGACAACTGAAAGTAGCTTTGCGTTATGTGGGACTCTTTCTCATAATACAATGTGTCAGTGCTGACCACTGCAATGGGGGAAGGGAGATTCTGCTCTTGAGCAGACCCTGCAAATAGGGTCTTGCCAAACTATTTGCAGGTTATGGTCAGCCAAACCCTAAGGGTCTTCACTGTGGGGTTTTTAAAGCTCAAACTCCCAGATGTCAATGGAGACTAAAGCAGCACACTTCGTGTGAATCTGCCTCACTAAAACTGAATGTTGAGAGCCTCTGGAACTGGCTTTGCGTGGCCATATCACAATCACCACTCAGAACTGACCACTTGCAACAACAGTGTGGGATTACTTTAAATATGAGGAGCTGTGGGCGAAAACACATTATCTACGATGGATGCTATTCACAACAGTGAATTCTCCAAAAAACCATCTATTAATAGTCAGTGGAATCTTTACGGAGCAGGCATTACAATTAAGAAAACCTATCCAGTACTCTAACTGGACTTCTAAAGTTAACTACTTTAGCTAAATAAAAGAGCAACTTATTGGGTTATCTAGACAGAGAGAGGCCCACAGAAATATTTAATGTGGGATATACCTATGAATTGGCTCAACTGGGTGATTTACATTTGCCTGTCCAGCCAGAAGGCTGTGCTTTTTGAGTTTTGCCTCACTTGTCTTTTTATTTTTCTTTTAATGTCTTTTTTTTCAGTCAGCAATGGACTGGTAAATGCATCTTATGATCAACGGTTGTGCAATTGAAGAGGGATCGCAATTACTGTGGCCAGAAAACACATTAAATACTTGAGCATTTTTCAATTAACTAGATCCTCTGCTTCTTTATATCCCTTTAGTTTATATCCCTTTAGTTTTCCAGAGCCTGGAGGAGGCTCCAGAAGCTCCACAGGGCCAGTAAAAGTAGGCATGTCTGCTCGTAGGAACAAGCTGGGATGTGAAAAAGAGAATTCTGAAGCTGTATTAGAAAGAAAATGAAAGACTTCTCAAGAAAACCATGTACTCTACTGAGAGTCTTTTCAACCACCCAAGTTTTCATGGATCCTGATTACTTCTTGATGAGGAAACTAACATCCATACATAAAACATATTGTTCAGGAAGCCTGTGATTCCACTGTAAATCACACCCTAATAACTACAGAATTTCAGATTTATATGTCTAAGGGATTATTTCAGTGCTTATGGGTAGCTTTATATACACATACGTTTAGGTATTCCATTTTCAGCATTTTCCTACAATTACTAAACAGAACATTACAGCTGCTGGTGGCTAAAATCAAAGCTGACAAGTTAAATTTAACTCTGCAAGTGCCGATGGTAGACTTACTTATTAAATAAGCTACACAACCCCCTCCAACTTGGGCAGTTGGTACACTAACATCTCTACTGAATCAACAGTGCTCTGAATCATCAGCAATATAGGTTTTGATTTTATTGCATGTACCAGTCATGAGTTACTTCCTTCTGTGCCACTAACACAGGTTTTAAAGCTATGTCAATATTAGTAAACAATTATGTGCAGCACAAGTGAGTCACTAGATGGAGACAGTTGATCCTGTGTCCCTTTATTCTCCTCTACCTGCAGTTCAGGGTTCTTAATTTGCACTGTATTTCCCCTGTTTTCTTACACTGGATGTATGATTCAGGAAGATGTCCAAAGGGCCAACTGTGCCACGGGTGTCCAACTTTTTGTCTTATTTGGGCTGCACTGAGAGAAGACGAATGATCTTGGGCCAATGTTTTGGTTGTTGCTGAGTGATGGGTGTTTGCCTGAGGCTGGGCCGAGAAATTCAGTGGGAAGAGCCACTGCCATGATGGCACAGGGCATGGCACGGACCACGTTACCAGCTGTCCTGGGCTGCATGCAGTACTGTGGGATTCTCCACCTGGTTCTGCAGTGCCATTGGAGCAGAGCTTCTAGTTTAGCTTCCTCCAAAAGAAATCTGGTCTACACACATCAAACTAACAAGAGGCAGATGGTGAAAAAATTAGGATTCATTTCAAGTTTACACTACTGCTCTAAACCAAAACTCTTTAGTAGATGCCGCCTACTATACAGTAACATTTATTTTATGAACAATGGTTTACTCCTGCATTCCTTTACCACTTCAACAAAAAAGTTTTCCTTTATTAATACCAGTAAGTTCAGCTTTTTCAACCTCAGTTTCTAATCGCCACCATGTCATTTATGAAATGATCAGATTAGGAAACAAAGAGAATGTAAGTGAAATGTGACTGTGTATAAATTGCTTGGTATTGGAAATCTCATCCCATTCTGTTATTTACTTTTCTCCAAGTAAGATAATTATATTTGTATAGGTATACGTATAGATATAGATTAGATGTTACATTACAAAGCCACAAGGGTTCCTGATCTTGTTAACATGATGGTTGTCATAGTTTGTTTTGTTTTGCATGAGCAGGAGCTCATTACTGAGAGCCCTTGTCATTTACATCGACCTATGTCTTCTTAATGAAGCATTTCTGAAATGAATGGCAGGACATATACATTTCAGTTCAAACTCTACCTTGCTCCCACTGAAGTAAATGAGACTTCAAGACAAAGGAAGCTTTGTTTTTACAGGTACACTCTCTTCTCTTGTTCAGTATGCTTTTAAGGAAGACCAATACCAACTTTCAAATCATTTTGCTTTCAGGCATTATTTCAGTTGGACTATCTGGCTACTCTCTGCACTAGGTTGCTTGCACAGTTATGCTCTCCTAGGCTTAAAAGAAGCTATAATTTTTTGTGTTCTTTCAAGTGCAGTTGGATACTATAAGGCAAACAGACAAGCCTCACTCTGTCCCAGTTAGCCAAAATGGGTATAGTTTGCTGTGCAGAAGAGGTGAACTAAAAACAAGTTTCACTGCTGGGGAGGGTAATAGCAGCACTGCTTTTGCATCAGTCCCCTGCCAGGCAATTCATAGACTGACACTGATGGTTGCTCTGGAGGGAGTCACTTACCCTCCAAGCTAGAGGTAAGATGCCAGATAAGCAGTAGCCTGTAACAGGGGATTAAAAGAAGAGAGAAAACCAGGGGGAAAGATTAAGATAATTAACCCTTGTATAATGTATTCAACATAAATCCTATTGTCAGTATATATTGTTCAAGTACCTGACAAACTTCTGTTTCTATCCTCTCAATAAAAGCCTCCATCATATGGAAAGTTGCGTACCTTTCATGGTTTTATAATAAACTGGAAGTGAGTAACAGTGTGATATCAAAGGAAATAAAACTCCAGTTGCTATTGCTGCTGGGGTTGCCTTCTGAATGTGGCTTATACAATATTTCATCTGTGCTGACACCTTTCACTCTCAATTATTTGGCTGCTGTCAAAACAAATCAATCAAATTATAGCACAGTGTCTTCATGTTACCATTCCACTGCAAGTTAGCTGCATTAGCTTTGAAATATACGGAAGTATAAAATTTATATCTATTATTTATTTAATACAACTTTCTCCCTTGTGAGTTATCTCACAAACACAGCTAACTCAAATTATCTGATGCCAAACATTGAATATATAAATATCACCAAGAAATTGTAAAATAATGGCACTCATGGGAACAAAAATGCATAAAGATACACATGATAAGTCTCACACTTACAACCAACAATGTTCTTCTGACAAATGGAACAAATAATATATGTTTTTAATTTTAGTTGCAACTGGCCAAGGTTCTCATACTAGATAAATGCAATTTCATAAGATACAACTTTGAACTACTGTTCCTGCTAAAGCAGGGTAAAAATAAATAAATAAATAAATAAAAAATTTAAAGAACAGATTTTATTAGCAGTATAATGAAAAAAAACCTGGGTCTGAATATTTCTAAACATGCTACAGTGCTAGGAGGGAAGCATTGTCTTCCTTTACAGTTCATAAACATTGATCTGGGAAAAGAAAGGCCAAAATCTCAAAGATTCTCTGAAAGGGATTGCTTCATTCAGATTGCCAGACCTATAGTTCTCAGAGAATATGCATAGAATTTGTTCTTGAGAGATATTATTATTTTAAAAATAAATAAAAGAATCAACTTTCAGGTTGCCAGTAAGTGAATTTCCTGAAAATGCACTACTGTCATTTTCTTGCTTTTTGGACAGGATGCATGTTCTGTTAAGAGCTGCATCTACTAGAATACAGGAACCCAGTTTACAACAGGTTTATCAACACCAGATATTTATCTCTTCTTCATTTATTACAGTTGATATAATGGGAAATCAGGTGCACAGTTAAAGATACATTAGAGAATATTTGAGTTCTGAATAACTTTAAAGCCCAAAGTGGAATATACAGGACAGACAAGAACAACCAGCACTGAATGAGGAAAGGGACTAGAGAAATAGTATCTGAGAAAATGAAAGGGAAAGATATCAAAGAATCAGATTCTTTAAATCCAAAGCATCAGTGTTGACTTGAACATGAATTAAATCATGGAAGTGAGATGAGAAGCTTGTTTTTATGCTGAAAATTTCTTTTCAATGTTGCATAATTTATAATAATTAAACATAAAAACAAAGTGAAAGAAGAGTAAGTAGAATATGTTAAATATATAGCTTATTAAATTTAAAAGCAATATTGTTCTTAAAATGAGTAAGTAAATAAACCCAAGACAGGCAATAGTCTTAGAATCGGTACTGTGGTGGATCTGATTAATCTCAGCAAAAAATTCCAGTCCATCTGCTGGCTGGAAAAGGTCACTATAGGTCCCAAATGTGGAAAATTCAACTTCTTATTCCAGATACTGAAATCACTACTAGGCCTCACCAAAAGCCTTTTTTAGGCCTATGAACCAGAACAAACTTAAGAATTAAAAGTACAATTAACCAAAATCTAAATATGTCTGAAGAGCTCTATGCATTTAACAGCAGTGATTTAAAGCCTCTTTTGTAAGAAAGCACAGGGATAACAGCACATTCACTTACAGGTGTTAAGAGTTCAAAAAGGTGTGAATTGTTTGCCCTCACACAGGATATCTGGGGTGGAGCAGAACAGGAGCTTCGTGACTGCTCTCTGCTGCATCTGCCAGAGCAATGGGCTTGTAAAGACAAAATGTTTCAGGAATGGAAAAAAGCTTCAGGAGTCAGTGGCAAAATGCAACTGAGGCATGAGGATCTCCATGGATAGAGAATTCTACCCAAAGGACATAAAATTGCATAGATACCTGGGGACAAGAAAATCCAAGCAAGTTTTACTTTCATCACTACTGATTTCTCACGACTTTTCTCAGGTGACCAGTGATAGGGCACGAGGAGGCCTCGAGATGTGCCAGGGAGGGTTTAGATTGATTATTAAGAAGAATTTCTTCATAGAGAGGGTGGTCAAGCATTGGAATGGGTTGCCCAGGGAGGTGGTAACATCCTCATCCCTGGGAATATTAGGGGGATGTACGGTGTGCTGCTGAGGGACATGCTTGTTGATGGGACTTGGCAGGTCAGGCTGGTGGTTGGAGGTGGTGATATTGAAGTTCTTTTCCAAACAAAATGATTTTGTGATGTCACCAGACAGATCCTGTTTCCATTTCTAAACAAATCTCAATGGCAGGCAGAATTTTTTTTTTTTTTTTGTAAAAGAAAAGGATGTTGTAAAATGTTTCAAGATTTATAATCTTTAAGACTTGTCATGGAGCTATCTAGATCAATCTATACCCGTGACAGGGGGGTAGTAGGTCCATGGGCTCCCTGGCCCCCAAAAATGGGAAGGAAAAAAGGAAAGGGGTAGTGAGATGGGAGCTGGGCTCAAAGACAGAACAGCGGCAATGATCTAAGGAGGAAAACTAGATTTTACTAACTATGATATCGGAATGCAAGATAATGCAATCTAATTGAAATTGAGGCTAATAAATAAAATAAGAGAGAATATTTCTGAAACCAAAAGGCCTACTTTTGAAATGAAGGTGCATGGCCAGGCAGCGAGAGAGAGAGCGAGCTCCCGTCCGAAAGCGAGATCCCGTGACTTCCGTGACGTATCTTCCTCTCTGACCATGAGGTCCCCTGGGACATGTAGATCTTCTTCTCTTTTGAGAAGCATGTATCCAGAGAGTTGTCAGTCCACGGAACTGGAGTATTAACTCTTTAATTACCCGTGCTTTACATGATGTTATGATGTGGAGTACCAATAGCAAGACCACAAAACCATGACAAGACTGTAACAAGAAAGACACAAGTCACCTACAGAACTTATGATGAGAAAAAGATAGAAAAAATACAAGGGGAAGTCTCAAAAAAAAAAAAAAAAAAAAAACCACCAAGAAAAAGGAAAAAAAAAAGAATGAAAAGAGGCCTGTGGTTCTGCAGACTTTAAAAGCATTTCATTAAAGGAATTGACTCCCAAGCCATTAACTTGTATGTTTCATGGATTCAAAATTCACACTATTAAAAGTGCCCATAAACCCAGTGGGTCAATAAAGACTTTTTGTTGTTTTTATGAGTCCCTAAATATATATGTGCTTGATTAGAATCTCACTGGTCTATCATGAACAAAAGTTTGTGTGCAGGGAGTTTTTAAAACATGAATCATAGGGATTTTATTAATACAAACACAACAGAAAAACAAAGGAAATTAAACCACAAGGACTATAAATGTCTGACTTAAATCCACCAAGGCAGGGAAATTAAGAGAGAAGGCTGCAAATCCATCCTGGTAATCCTTCTATACTCACTGTATTGCAGTTAGGAGTCTTGGATCAGCATATGAGCCATAAATGCATATACCATACAGATGTACCTATCTATTTGCATGTGATCCACCAGTGCATGCAGCATGTTTGCTACAATGCACAGGTGAGGAACAGATTGACAAACACCAGCTAGAACTTTTACTTGCATTCCCAATTTCTTGGCTTTTGTAAGATTACAGTAAGTTAAGTGCTTAACATTATTGGAATGAGTTTTCTCTACATTAATTTAAATTGTCACGGTCTAAATTCAAGAAGATTAAAGGCAAACAGGTGCAAAGTTATACTTTAAAAACAGCATTAAAATGCATCCATGTTCTGGTTGACAGAAATTTCATTTACAACCTTGCACACGGAATATTCCTGCCAGAAGCAGTATCAGCCTGAGTTAGAGCTAGGAGGATAACTCGTGCTGAATAAAGTGGTATGTTCCATAAATACCCAGGTCTCAGATACTAGTCACTCCACTGCTCTTAGCCTAGTGACCATGCCTGCTTAGAGGGCAGTTAACTAATAGGTTTTTGGTGGAAAATTAGGAGAGGATCAGACCACTTCTGTCTTTCCCATCTGCTTCTTGTCATAAAAGTTGGAAACTTAGACCCTGCCAAAACTTGGCCTGCAAATAAGTAAGTGTGAATAGTTTGATTTCAGAGTTAATTTGATATATATCACTTCATTACTCCTTACTGATGTTGTTCCATATCCATTAGTAGTGAAAAAACAGGCATGTCTGGGTCTATTATTTTGGTTGGAAATCAACAATGGAGCATACAAACTTTAATAGACCATTAAATTATGGGAAAAAAAAAAATTAAAACAACAAATAGTTAACACACTGTGAGTGATCAATAAACAACTAGTAGCTAATAAATCCCCAAACCTTTCACATTCCCTCTGTGAAGGCAGCAATTTGCCACTGAACAAGATGAACAATTAACATGGGACCACATCATTCCCACGGGTGAAGCCTTGTATGATGAAGAAAGACATCACAAATGGAAAACCAGCCCAAAATGGTTCTTGCATCTTTTCTCCCAAAAGCACGTTAAGTCCCAAAAACTGTATGTTTCCTGGCAAGAAGCTGGAGACACAAAACGTACTGCATTAGACCATCTTTAGGGTTGTCAGCCTGTTACTTCAGTTCCTCTACTGCACCGTAAGGATGGAACGCAGGTGTTAGTCTGAGGAAGCCTGCTGCTAGTCCATAGGTGTTCTGTGTATACCACATTATGTTTAAGAATTTATTTTACTTCTTTCCATGTACTGACATAGGAAGGTTTGTCTTAAAGGGTCATTAACCCCTTCTCTGTACAAGAAAGCCTTTCATAGTGACTGTACTATGTGCAGCATTTGTGCGGTATTAGTGGACGTACGTTTGGTTTGAGGGCTTACTGAAATTGCTAGTGAGTGCAGCTCCTTTTCTTGGTTCTTGTCATTCGTGTTCTGGTTATGTTAGTACACTGCAGAAGTACCTGGGAATAAACTATTCCTCTAAGTGAAACATCATTTTGATTATTACTGACATTGGTGCTCATTAAAATACATAAGTGAAACACTGCTTTTCTGTAGACTCTGAAAGCTATTTCATGTTACTTGAAGGGGAATACAAATGAATAGGGACTGCATCACTTTAGTTAAAAGGGGAAAATGTTCTAGAAGCCAGAATTTGGACTATAGATCAGTAAGCAATTGAGGCTTGTAGTTTATTTATTTATTTTTGTCTCTTGTTTTTCATCTCTCTGACTTCCGATTTTTAAGGTCTGTGTACATGGGCAAAAGGAGAAAGAGCATGTTTACTTTATCTGTTGCTCAATTAATGATTCAAATCTATGTTCAGAAGAAACTAGATCTAATAAATGGAAACAATATATTTTTTTGTTTTTGTTATCATTATGTCTTTAACCAACATTAATTTTGACTGATCATATTAAAAAAAAAAAAGCTTTCTAAATTTTTCAACTGTTATTCAACTGTTACCCATATCGATTTATTTGAATAGCTGTTACCTAGCTGTCAAGATGTTTAATATATTTCCCCTTCCACTGTATTGCAGCTAAAATATGATTGGCTGCTTTTAAATAATGTAATTTAATTATTTTACATTTTCATCCATGCAATGCTTTCTTTCAGCGCTGAAGCCTTTCTCTAATGATTTGGGAAGATAGTTTGTTCTCATTTCTTTCAGAACTCAAGATTGAGAAACTCTGACTTGGAAATAAATTATTGATACCCACTTTAAGAACAGTACCATGTATAATGAAAATAAAACATGCAAAGTTTCCACGTCATGAAACTTGTTGATTTATTTTGTTTTGTTTATTTTGACGTTCAGGTATCATACAAGCTCTATAGTGGTGAAGTCTAAAACAATATTGTCCCATTGTTATGCTGTGCAATATATTTGGGCCAGCTATCATAGAGAGACTCAAATTCTGGTCCACAGAGCACAGGTAGCTAGCACTGAGCTGGCAGATCACACAGAGCTAGTTTCTTCTCATTTCCAAAACGTCTACCATAGCCAAAATAACATTAACATTTTAGCTAAAAATTCCTTGGCTGTCATAGAAAACTGAATGAAATGAAAGGACAGGCTGAAGACAGCAACTCTTCAACATGGCATCAAAAGGGATAAAAATATCTTAAGAAAACAAGATAAACCAAACTCTTTTCCTCCAAAGTAACTTTCTGTTCAGATATACAGAAATGTTGTGATCTAGAAAAAGCAGATGGATTTGAGGAGACAGTACCTTTCTACAAAAAACAGCTTCCAGACATTACTGAATACTCTGAGATTAAGTTCTAAGAATCTTCCCCTGGCAAGATCATTGAGAAGGATAACCAAAATTAAAAAACAAACAAACAAAAAACTCAGAGAAATCTGACCTGGCAAAGGAGCAGCAGAAACTCAAACTATTCAGCTCAGATATTTTTTCCCAGGTTCATACTGATAAACACCTGCTTGGATGATGAGAGGAAAGCTAGAAGTGTTTTTTGCATTAGTCAATAAAGACAGGCCAAGAAACAATGGGCTAAAATAACGGGCCGGGAATACATTGTGTTACAGGGTACCTATCTCCCTTCCCACAGCCTCACCATTGCTATGGTGACGCCTCCTGATTTTTGCTGTTTAGAAAAGCACTGCTGGGCTCCAGCTATAATTCTAGAAATTGTGAGAGCAAATCAGGTTTGTAAATGTGGCTGGGAATAGGGACCACAACTTCCTTGAATGGTGTTTGATCTCTTACCTTCAGTAGTTTTTGTGGATTCCAGTAAAAAGTTATGGTTGTTGATTTTATTGTTTTCTCCAAATGACTGTTGCTGGCAAGCCAATGTTCCATAGGTGAATTTGTGT
Organism: Pavo muticus; assembly: GCA_016647715.1. Taxonomy (NCBI): domain Eukaryota; kingdom Metazoa; phylum Chordata; class Aves; order Galliformes; family Phasianidae; genus Pavo; species Pavo muticus. The sequence continues at coordinate 1,882,661 of JACDJE010000061.1, forward strand.
TATGTTCAGAAACCTCTTTTTACTTTAAAGCATATAGCTATATTTGCCACCAACCTTCTCACATCTCAGTAAACTGTATTCTTCGCATATTCATTGTGCTTGTGAAATCTGCGTAATAGGAGCTTGTAAAAGTGTATTTTTGTGTATGTGTCGAAAGTGAAAATTTACATATTCATATTCCTTCTATTTACACACATTTGACTTACTTGCTTAGGGAGTGGGTATGGTGCAGCAGTGTGTATGACAAAA
>JACDJE010000061.1:1883046-1939096 GCA_016647715.1 Pavo muticus
ATTAAAAAAAAAAAAAAAAAAAAAAAAAAAAGATTATTTATAGCTAATTGATAACTGAAGATTAAGGAATTTCACTGAATAAGTCATATTTTGTGAGTAATTTACATATCATTAATCACACTGTTTTACCAATGTATTGAATTTTTAAAGGAACTCCTGTTTTCTCTTTCCAAATACTTAACTCTCTGAATTCTATCACTGAATGCTTTTTTTCTCTCTATCCACAAGCAAGGGTTTTCATTTTTCATCCATTCAAGTTGAGGTGAAATTATCCCAAGCAAGAGCTCCATGAGAAGAAAATCAGCTATGCACACAGTTCACACAAAAATTAGTGGAATTACCTGCATTAAAGCATTCTGTTACATCAAAGATTTTCTGAATTTCTACATTATTCCAGAATTATGTAGGTTGTTTTCTGATCTACCTGCTTAGGCTAGTTTGAGATGAAGATTTTACTGATGAGAGAACAAAACTAGCGAAGAATTAGCCCAAAGAAGCTTTTGACATCTAAGTTTGATTGCGCTGAACAGTCAGGGGCAGCAGATGTTACAAGAATGGGAGCAATAAGACAGGCTGAAAAACAGCATGCAAACATGTCCCCCAGTCATCTATGTTGACAATGCCACACAGATAGGTTTAAAAGAGAAGAAAGTTGAAGAATATGGTTTGATTTTGCCCACAGGACATGAATTACCAAAGCTGCTTGAAGCGAATGCTACTGTAACTACAAAAAAAAACAAAAACCTGTCTATAAAAAAAGAACTCACATTCTATGATTATCTTGCAAATAATCATGAAAAACATGGACCGGAAATCAGTCATGGAACTGATGATATCACATAGCTAAAGATGTCCAGAAACAAAGCATTGTCATCCAACTCTTGGGAAGTCGTGAGGTGCGTAGAGGAATGGGAGGAGAGAACAGAGAAGCATACAAACAGCAAAGCAGGTAACTTAATTCATGGTTGTTGTTACAATTGGGTACTTCATAGAAGATATGATTGCCTCCACCTCTACCCGATGACCCAGCAAGTCCCTGTTTGAACTCATACTTCTATCTACTAGTAAAGATTAGAGGAAAACTTTTCATCTGTTAAAGCCATTCCTCACAACATTTATTTGGCAGCAGAGTTGCACCTTTTAGCTAGCAATTACACATCCATGGATAAACTAAAGAGCAAGGGTTGCCGGACTTAATCCCTACCAGCTTCGCAACACAGGGCAAATAAATGATGTAAGAACTGCACGAGCTTATGTTTATTTATAATACTACATACACAGCAGCCATAACCTGAAGCACTCCAGAATAGAAGGATACATTTTTATAATGCCTGTTTCTTCATTAAGATTTCATCATCCACCTACGCTAAAAAACCACTTCTCCTTCACTTTGTTATATCTGTTTTTACCCACTCCTGTTCCTGCATTATTTTTTTAATCTCCAGTTCCCTACTTTACATGCACTCTCAAATTTTAAACAAGCAAAATTTGTGCATTAGTGTGTCCTTTTCATCTATGATTTATGAATGACAGGTTCTTCGGTGCAGCTTAATGGTATGAGAGAGACATTATTTTAAACATTAAAGTGAAAACCATTTACAACTATGATAAGAGAGGTCTGTTGACATTAAACTTTAAAACATGCACAAGGTAAAGGCAAGCAGCTGCTCCAACAGGTGAGAGTACTATGCATGTAGTTTGTAAGGGAGTTTGTTCAGCACATGAGCTGTCTCTTCCTTTGCTCTGTTTCACAACCTGTAGGATTTGGTGCTTCAAGCCATTCATCAAATAATCAACAAGAACTCATAGTACAATCACTTGAAAAGTATTTAGGGTGCAGTGCAGAGCATTCACTTAATAAAATTAATATTTTGTCTGAGGAAAGCTTCCTACTGATTATTTCAGCAATAAATAATCAAACAGATAAAAAAACAAACTATTTGAAAGAGCTAAATTTTTATTTTGATATTGCCTGTCCACACCTCTATTACTTTCATGTGGACAGTCACTTATCACCTTCTTCCATCCGACAGCCAACTGCTGTCTGAGAAGCAACCAAAATAATAAGTAGTAAATAAATATGCATTTTGTATCATATGTGTTTGGACTGTTTACTATTTTCAACAGCATGGAACACTAAGAAGAGATACCTGGTGTCTCATAAAACTGCTTTTCAGTCTGATTTTAGACAATAAGGAGACTACAGTAGATATTTTAAGACAGAACTGTTGCAAACATGGCACAGCTCAGACAGTGAGAAGGTAGTAAGGCAGAACCTTACTGATAAAGCAGACCTCCCACAGTAAGAATGAGAATGTGCATCCCAAGCAGTAGTGGCAGCTAACCAAGGAAGCTCTGATTTTATAATAGAAGGATTTTAAAAGTGATTTTAATGCAATACTGTGTTTTCAATTGCCTCTATTCACTCAGCTACTCTAATCAGCAATGGTTAAACAGAATACTTATTTTCATGCTGCCATTTGAAATTCCAAAGTGAACTCTGAGTAGGGAACATTGATCACTGATGACAGAAAAGCCTAATGAATCATTCAAGTACTTTACAGTACTGACCTAGAGAATGTAAGAGCCCAACCTCCACTCCAGTTTTATAAAAATGCAAATATCCCTTAAGTATCTCTCAAGTATTCAAAACTAAGCCAAGCATTAACTTTCAATAAGTATCAAGAGCAACATTTCACTGAATAAAGAGATAGCTCTGTTTAAAAGAGACAAAGTGAAACAAACAGGCAAAAGGCTCTGTCAGAAAAATGCTGAACACAACTTACCTTGTAGATTTTGCAATGGCAAAGTCATAATGCCTCCTGCTGCAGCTGCTGCTACCAGTCCTTGGATGTTGGTGAGATTTGCTGTCGGTAGAGTTAGGACCAGTCCTTGTTGGCCTCCCAGCTGCCCAGCCATGTTGAAAGGAATAAGAATCGGTTGATTCAGGGCTGGAGTGCCTCCTGGCATCACCCCTGCTACCGCTGAGGCTAACTGTTGGGCTGTCAGTAATGGCTGTAATGAAACACAGACAGCAGCACGCCTATTTTATCATGCATAGCTCAGTGGTATGCATTATTACTTCTTCTGTTTGGGATCCTTCAGTGTTGCAGTACAAACATGCACTTCTTCCAGTATCTCAAAGCATGCATTCTCACCAACCCAAAAAACATTGCCAGACATTTCAGACTGAAACTGTAACCCATATTGCCATGTAGCACGGTAGCAACTTGACTTGAAACTAAACTGGAAAATGCATTACACACGCACTGACAACAATTCATGAACACAAGAAGGCCAAACTCAAGTCAACTCACAAGTATCTAAATGCTAATATTTCCCATTTTTTTTCCATTTGTACACTGATTGGTAAGAGCTGAAAGCACCAATTGCCAGCAATTACCAGAAGCTCTGTAGACCAAGCAGATGCAAAACTGTCTCGTGAAGTGGAAGAACATTAAGTATCTTCTTAGAGTATAGTTGAAGTTTGATAAAACTATGAAGTGATATGGAAAACTTTTTAAAAAGATTAACAGAGCCATGCTATTATGCTTACATTTTGCTGTAAAGAAAATAAATATCTGTCGTAAATGATTATGAAATGCCTTTACTAATGCAAGAGCTGTGTGTGACATGCAGAACTTCAGAGCCAACAAGGTTACATTTAAATTGCAGTAGCTTTTTAATATTAAATCATGACCTGTATTTCAAAAATAACTTATATAAGAAGTTCAAAGAATTTAACCTCCTAAACATACAAAGCTGCTTACATTTATTTTAAGAAAACATACAAAAAGCTAGTCCTTTCAAATACCTTTTAAAGCATAAACAAGGTATATCCATGTTCCCTTTTTGCAACATAGAATGCAGAGAAACAGAATCACATTTTCTGCATTACACAGATAAAAGATGATCAATCGCAACTATTAATTTTTCACCAAATTGCATGCCTCAATTAGTAAAAAGGAAAGATACTAACCTGAGGCCCAGCAGGGAATGCAGGATGGGACTGACTGGGTTGGTGCTGGTCACCTGGGCTTGTATCAGGCAGCACTGTGTTTCCTCTGGCCTCTAGAATTCAAAGAGGAAATCGACTTTAATATCAAGCCTAGGAACTGGCACATTATCTTCTACTCTGATGTCACATAACATCAAGCTGAAAATGACATGTTAAAGTGCTTTATCAATAACTCAAGCACTCAAATCACTTATCAGCTGCATAAATTATGCTAACATTCATTCAGAACAGCCAACTCATTCAAGGAGATACAAAAATCTGACAGCAGTGAAACTGAAGCTATCATCAACCCAGCTAATGTGGGTTGCATTATACATCAATTTACATACAGTACATGAGCACTCTGCTTGTGTGGGAACTGCATTTTCTACGCTTAGGTGAGCATCAGCCTTTCTAATTTCTGAAGGCAAAAATTATCTGTAAAGCAATCAAGTCACATCTATTTGTATCTTAATAAAGTCTTTTCTTTTGCCACTTACTGAGACAGAAAAAACTATGATGCACAATAAAAAGGCACTATGAAAAGCGAGAACAAGTATGTTTCCAAATGGCAACTATTTCCCTCATTTTCTAAATTGCATGTGGGGGGAGAGCAAAATTATGTGAAGCCAAGGCTTTTCACCATTTATTAAATTGATCAATATCCAACAATCAAACTGTATGCTGGGCACTGATGACTTGCTAAGCACAGAACAGAGTACAGCCCTACCGGATTTCGCTGAAGCCTGCAAAACAGATTTGAAAAGAAAAAAGTGAAAGAGAAAATGCCCTATCAGTTGCAACAAAGTACCAAAATGTTTTCAAAACTAAGTCCATATCTTCTGTTTCCTCCAGGTGTACAACTTGCATTGATTCACAAACTTTTTCAGCTCTGATGGCAAGATCAGGACCACATTGGCCTTTGAAGCTGAAAGATTGGCAGCAAGTATCAGAAGTAGCTGCAGGACTACTGTGGTCTTTTAAAAAGAAAATCCTGGCTGGCGATGACTTAGGTTTCCTGGTTAGTATGATAGCTTTTGTTCTTTTAGTTATTTTCTGATGTATGGATGAAATCCCATTCCGAGTAAACCTTAACAAGATGCTCTTTTCCAATGTTTGTCCTATGAATAGCAAGTGCAAGACAATTCAGAACCAGTTTATTGGCACACCATGGTGTGCTCAGGAAAAGGGATACGATTCTGTCATACTTATAAATTTTAAAGAGGGTATTATCAGCTCATTTAAAACAAATTCTTCTATATATTCTCTAAGGGGACAGGCTTATAAATAATGGAAATGTGAAAAAATACTTCAGCACATTAAGGTACAAATAAAATTGACTGCTACATATTATTCAATTGACTTCTATCTCTACAGCAAGGTGTCAATCATAACAGCATTTTAGTATGGGATTAAACAATAAGTGTGCAGACTTATGTGGAAATCAGAAAATCTGATTAATTTGTAATATATTTGTGTGGTCTCAAAGTCAGAAATGGACATTGCTTTGGGAATACTTACAAACATTCTATTGAAATATCTGATTTGGAAGTAATAAAAACACACAGATTTGCTGACATTTTATAAAGTGAATTCTGTAAAAATATGCTTGGCATTTTCATGACCATGGTGATTTAATAATGAGAATTAGATGACCTACTATAATTGGTGAGCATGCCAACAATTGCCTAATAACATGCAAAAAAAGAGCAAATCACAAAAATTGTTATGTGAAATTTACTCATCTGAGTTACCTGAGAAGAAAAATGTAACTAAATATGTGAGACTTGATGAAAACAGTTTCTTTCAAATGCATTTCAGTCCTAGTCTTGCTGCCATCCCTAAGACCAAACATAGGTTTTCTTCAGTATGGACTCCTCCTGTACATGATAAGGTACTATGTTACTATACACAATTTTACCTTAGGTAATTTCCACATAATATTATAGGGTTTTCTTTTAATCTTCTCATTACAGCTCATGTATGAAGTGATATTAGATCAAAGACTCAATATCAATGAATATATCACTCCCCATTAAGATCAACTCTTACAAATCAATTTTGTTTATGCAATTTTAAGGGCTGAGAATTTTGTCTTTGGATGTGATTTAGTTAATACTAAAACAAGCTCTTGATAATCTGTCATGTCATTAAATTACACTATGAAAGCTCTGAGAGAAGAGCAAATCTGGAGTCAAATATTTACTAGAATTAGATTTTGTTGCAATTACTATAACTTGAGATCTCAGAAAATAAATGAGAAGTTCTGAAGGAATATGCCTGTGCTTCAGTATTTTTTCATGGTACAGCCAAGAGCCACTGTTTTCTGTTATCCATACCCTAAGGATTTTACAATATTCCATCTCACAAGCTGCATGTTGTACAAGTGGGTTACACAGAACCATAAAGCCAAAACGAATTGCATTCCTTTCCTTTTGCATTGCGCTAATTGGAATCACTTAGGATTACATTCCTTTCATATGGTCACTCATTGCGGATGATACATCTTTTAATTCCACTGCTTGAACACTCTGCCTGCTTCTCTTATCTCACTTTCCACATGAAGCAGGCATCTCAGTAAAACAGTACACACTTGCATGTGCCTTAATGTGGTCTTAGATAGAACCCTGTATGAAATTATGCATGCCATATTCTCAAAACAAAATTCTCACATTTCCTCTCATACTCATGTCTCATACTTTATGTATTCCTCATAATATACCTCAGATATTCCTCATACACTTACAGGGTACTTAGGCCTCTTCCAATCCACCTTCTATAACAGCCACTCAAGTCATTTTTTTTTTTCTAAAACACAAGAAAAACAGCCTGCCAATCCGTCAGTAAACACGGAGTAGCAAGAATTTCAGGATTAAGTTCTGTTGCATTGCACAAAGCGACAGCATTTGTTCTTAACTGTATATGGTCTTCAGTGAGAACCACAGGTCAGAGCTCCCAGAAAGGCAAAGTACAGCACAAAATCCTGGTAGAAGGCTACTTTTCCCTTTCTACCTAATAATGCTAATGGGGTGGATCCCTATGAGTTCCGGAAATCCAAAGAGCTGGGAGAGTGCTTTGTCTCATGTACTGTTTCTGATTCACAGACTCATTGCTGCTCAGTTGGAAAAAAACCTTCTTAAGACCACCCGGCCTAACCTGGCAGCATGTGAGCCCTTGCATTATTTTCCCCTTAGCATTCCCACTTTGATTTGGGAGCTCATTAGTTCCAGATGACCTCTGCAGGTAGATTAATTCCACTGTCTAAATTCCACTTCCTACTAATAAAAATAGGCTGTCAGAATTTAGCATAGATTTTCCACGTGCCCAGACCCAGGCTGTCACCTTGTGCTGGGCAGCCCTCCAGTGCTGTGCAGTCTATCTACAATGAAATTGCAGCAAGGATTGGAGCTGGGGGGTTACCAGTAACACCCTTCACTTCTCAACCAGGCTTTGGAGATGGTGTTCTCATTACACCCATTCTTGCTGGTGCACCTGGGGCAAGGGGAAGGCAAGAGGAAATTCTCCTTAACACCATAGACCTGGGCAGGCAGCTGAGACTTCACTTGTAACTGAGAGCTGGCTTCTTTGCCCAGCTCAGTGAGCTGGCTCAGTACTGCCACAGGAAGATAGGTGAGCTACTGCCATTACTGCATGGCTGTAGACAAGGCTTTAATATTTAATAAGCAGCATTCATCATATGTGATTCATCATAAATTAATTATAAATTATATAATACATACATTCACCTCTCATCCCACCAAGGGGCTGAGAGGGCATGACATAATAAAAAATTGAAGTGCACTGTAAACATTGTAAAATAACCCTCTTAAAATAAATTATTATTTGAAATAAAGCTAAGTAAAAGAAAGGCAACCCTTATCTCCCCATATCAAAAAAGAAAATAAAATCCCCAAAAGCAAGCAAAACCCTTGTTTAACAACACGTAGCTTGAAAATGAGAAAGCCACATGAGGAAAGTCAGAAGGGAAAAAAACTCCACATCCCAAGGCCTCTGAGCATAATGTGAAATTACAACTGTAAAAGCACTACTTATAACCAAGCACTCCAGTTTCCTTTGTTGTATTTTGTACACATCTTCAGCAGACAAACGGGTAACTGAGCTCCAAACACCTTTATCTCAGTGCCCCCTTACACAAAGGAGGGACCACTCCAATCCCCCTTTCACTGATGTAGAGACTCAGGTCCAGATGCTCAAATCAGCACAGTTTAGGCACCCAGATCTCTTCAGCTGTAGTTATGTGGTTCAGGAAACTCTCAAGCTCTGCTCCAAAGATCACCCAAGCCAGTATTCAAAGCACAGCATGGAGCTAACTTCAGCATGTGATCTGGACACAGCCAATTTCTTTGTGGTCTTCAAGAAATTAATTCAACATTAATGTGTCTTGTGTTTGTATCGGAACTGGGGAGATGATGGGCTATCCCTCTCTAGTACTCAGAGCTTTGAAAAACAAGCAGGATCAAATACAATAATAGCAGTAGTCAAAAGAATATATAAATCCTTCCGAAATAACAATTTAAGCAAATATTTTAAATGAATCAAAATTAATAAAAGAATGTGGCATTGCAAGCAAAAGTCCATATTATATTAAAATTGTTAGATACCATTCTACAATGTCACATTAAATTACTTGTATTTACCTCTTAGTAGCTGTATCAATAAGAAATCAAGAGTGGACTTTTTTCTTCCTCATTGAGCCAATTCACATTAAAGATCCACGTTTAAGAATGAAATCATGAAAGCGAGAATACTGTCTGTGAGAAAAAAACAGTCTTATGTTTTAAAAACCAATAAACTCACTGTCTGAGTAACTAGCATAGCTGCATTTAGATCATAAGCTGTATTAGCAGGGAAAAAAAAGATAACTTTTTTAAAGAAACGAAATAGACTGGCTGGTAATATTCAAATTATCAGGTACTGTGAGTAGAAGTCCATCATCTCTGATTAAAGTAACTCAGCTCTTTCTTGAATGTGCACTTAATTGTCAGCAATTGTAGCAGGAGCAATCTTGCTGACAAAATTTAGAAGCTGAAGGAAAAAGATGCAGCTGATAATGAAAAAAACCAACATTCTCTCCAGACAATCCTCATTCTGCCACGAAGCACCAACTGCAGCTCTTAGTTTCACTGTTTTCCTGCTGCCTTGGAGTTGGACATGTAGATAGGAAGCCCTTCCAAATAACCTCATCAATACTAAACAGATTACTACACAGAAATTCACAAACAGATCTACATTTTACAATACTCAGGGAATATAAAATTGAGATTCTAGACTGAATTTGTTTTAAACTGGCATTATCCTACAGTCATGAGTGGAGATATTCCTGTTACTTCAGGAAAGGAAACCAAACACAGAAATGCAATGAGATTAATGAATCACCCACTGAAAGGTCTGTATTCAAGCATGGACTTCTCATATTTAATTTAGTAGTCAGATAGTTGTCTTCTTCCAGCCCATGACTGAGATGCAGAATATAATTCACTCATCTGGATTCTATCAAACTTCTCTATATATCAAGTTAAACCATAGCTCAGTACACAATTCACCTTTTCCTGCTGACCTCTGCTTCAGATTCTGAGCTTTTATTTTTAGGAAGTGATTTCAGCCTCACAAAGAAAACCAAAAAGTTGGGAGATTGGGGCCCGTGCAGAGTTATCGTCAGCAGTTGTTAACTCTAAAACCTAGCAACGTTACAACTATTTCTTGCTTATCATTTTAGTAAAACATCCAAATACTGTGCTTGTCATTCACAATGTCAATTTTTCTCCTTTGTCTCAACTTACATAACTTCAGCCTGACTCGTAATTTTCCCCTACCTATCTATGGACAAAAATCTTCTAGTTTACCTTTGAAAATGTTTATGGTATGATAAGGAAACACCATATTGATCTATCATATTGACATATGTGTCAATACAGTATCTTGTATAGAACAGCTAAAAAACCTGCCTTTAAGATGGATTGAATTAGACAGCTGAATGAATAGAGCAGATTTGCTTTACTGACTGTATCATTCAGTACTTAAGTAAGTAAAATCCTACAGTTTTTTACTTATCTGAAACTGCCACACAGTTGCTACAGCAAAGCTACCAAAATTACAGCAGAGCTCAAAATCAGCCTGCCAGCAGTGCAGTAAACCTTGCCTTTCTCTGGTCCCTGGGGATATTTTCTCCTAAAGGATCGTTTCCAGGAAGACACAAGCTAGCTGAAATCACTGTGCTCATTACCCGTATATACTCAGAGCTTAGCTTATATTTACACACCTGAATCTTTCTGGATCAGGACTAGTAACATTAAACACCACAACCGTTTATAATGAAAATTAAGCTATTAAAGTGATTCATTTTACAGAGAACTTCTTATGGGCAACCAGCATATTTACCACCAAACAAAAAAAATACAAAAATGCAAAACTCCAATTCTGCCAGCTGCCTTAAATTTTTCTTCATGTCTTTAGCTTTGCTTCTCTTTCATTATCTTATTTTTATTTCTTTCTCCTTTACTCAGTTAAAAAAAATAATCTTACTGGTGTCTGCGTGAATATTCTTCCACTTTAGAGACTTTGTGTGAGAAAAGGAGTGTAGCTACTGCAAAAAAAGGGAAGGAATATAATTGCAAAATTGTGTTCTTTATTTAAAGTAGGCTCGTTCTACTTTTCTTCACCCCCTCAGTACAGTGCATAAAAATCCCTTGTTAATGGTACATACATTTTTTATGAATTGAACCCTTCATATTGAGAATTCTAGTTTCTTTTATACAGTATGCATTAGCACAAATATAATCACATTAAGGTCACAATGACCCTATCAGTTTTCCCTGAATTCATACAACATTTCATACTCACTGTTTGCTGATAGTGCCGGTGAATGCAATGATGATAAAGGTTACTTACCAGAAGATGGACAGTTGAATGCATTATTATTTCATGTTGGGCAGCTGATCTCTAGCTAAGAAGGGCAGGAGGCTTCTCTAAATTAAACTTCCCTTTCTTTCCATCACTGCCAGCTTACTAAATGCCAAAGAGTGAGCACATTAAAGATGATCTTTTTTGGAACAACTGCCACAGTTTGCCATCTTTCTATAGCTAACTAACATTTCTATATGATTTTTACAGCATTTATCCATGCATGTTGTTTTGCTCTTAGCAGAGCAGAAGCCAAGTCGTGCTTTTCACCAAAAGCCCAATTCCCTGACACTCACCCTCCCAATTTGACTCCTGGGCATTCCCCCAGATGAGGTACGCTATGATGGTACCTTATCAGGATATACATTGCTGTTTGCCTGGGGAACCTTGTGCAATTTATGTATTATGGGCTTGGCTGCTGGTACTACAGGCTGGTAAAAGCCAGGCAAAACATGTGGACAGCCTCTAGTGTGCAATAATTCAGGCTTTTAGGGGGAAGACAAGGGTACTGTGGCTGACATCTTTTGTTTTTAGAGGCTATGCTGATAGACTTATTTACAAAGGACCAGGCTGACCTCATCTAATGACAAATTTAACACACATTTTCCAGGAAATGGAAAGAAAAATCAGTAACACGGAGAGGGGATGAGGTAGTGTTCTCTCCAATCTATGATAACCTGTTTAGGAATTCAAATTGTCTGGTTCGGTGAGCAGGAAATATTCAGTTAAGGGAGGAAATGTTCATTTAAACTCAGTGAAAGCACCGGGTACTTACATCGTCAGCAGAGCCAACTGTTCAGTGAAATGCACCCCACAACATTTGTAAACGCCTACCAGAGCATCTTTGTCCAGCAGGTATGGTCAAGCAACACTGGTTTATCACTCTTGCTACTGAGTTCACTGTCTGGTTTCATCCCTGCGGTGTCTTTAACAATTTCACACTCTCTGCTGTGGTCTTTACACAGCCCTGTGGGGCAGCTCCATCAAGTGTCTCATTACAGGTTGTTCAGCTGTTCAGACTTTATTGAGACTCTTGACAGAGCTGTCCCACAGAGCAGCATGCTGCAGGAGTCCAGGCAGGATCCAGGAGGAAGCCTTAGCAGCAGCAGCAGCAACTCTGTATGCAGGAGACCATGCTCCTAGATCAGGCTAAATCACAATGCCGGTAAGTCTACATTATAAACCTATTTAGCTGCACACTTCAGAAATTCCTAGCTACAAAAATTCAACAGCCCTCTCCCTTCTAAAGTAGGTTGCCTTGGCTGATACCTGCAGCAAGTCTTTCTGATGGGGCTCAGCAGGGTAGGCCATTATTTCAAATGAAAGCGTGGCTGCAAGCTGCAGAAACTCCTGGTACGCATTGCCTCCAGATGTGGTAAGTCTTGAACAGAATTAACTTCCGTCTCTTTGCTGAAATCAACTTTAGTGACTGTTTACAAGGGGCTTTGCCAAGAGTTCTCAAACACTTTATTTTTTTTATCCGTTCTGCCAGCGAGGTCTTGCAAGCTACATCAAGCCTGACTGTCACAAAATCAAGTCTAAAACATATGACAAGGGCTTTTCATCCCTCCTTCCATTCATTTCCTCTTCTGTACACCAAAAGTTAACAATACAAAAAAACAGACCTAGGGAACTAGTAGCTGGCATATCATCCTGTCTGTCTCCCAAATTTGAGCAGCTATTTACTAGACAAAGTGTAGAAGTTTGTAATAACCACGAAGATAGTCTTTCACACAATAAAAATAAATAAAACCCTAAATAAAGAATCAAGTGGCTTACAAACATTTAGCCATTGCTCCAGGAATATTTTAACCTTGCTTTTATGTCAGATTCCTGCTGAGTTTTACCTGTGTTGGATTAGTTCTCTAGGAAAGCCACAGCACAGGTTAAAAAGCTTTACATGTAACAGACATATATTCCAGGACAGTCACAGTATGGAAGATTTCCTGGCTAGTAACCCCTTGTCACGGGCAAGACCTCTTTTGTAAGAGCATGTTGTGCAGGAAGAAAATAAGCAAAAAGTTCTGCGTGGCTTAGCTTTGCCAGAATACCAAGCCAGTGGCAGGCAACTTGCTTCAAAGAGAGAGAGAATTAAACTATATGGAATATACAAACAGTTTCTAATCCAGTTGAAAGCTTGTGTTCACTTTTATGTGGATGCCTCCCTATATATAGACACACATTTTTAAACAAATTAGTCTCCTACATCCTTTTCATTTTTATATTCTTGTTGTGTTTATTTTTTCAACATTACAGTAATTGAAAAATATCTACTGGTAAAAGATGCTATTAATTTAAGTGCATTCATAGTGTGTTATGTCACTAATAGACTTAGGTAACATTATTCTTTTATCCTTTTTACAAAGCATTATTTTATTGTCCTCTTATTTCTAAGATTTTACTTCCACTTAAAGTCAAGCAGAGTGAAGGCTTTGCAGAATTCTGTTATATTATTGTCCTGTCATTATTCTAACTCCATTACACAACAACACAAAACCAACATCAGCTTCCATTTGTCATATTTATTTTGAGGATTATGTCAGATCTCAGACTATGTGTACGTGCCTACTAAACATAATTTGGAGCTGGGCAAAACGCAATCACCAATTCCTTCTAAAACCACTTTCAAAGAAAACAGTTTTTAACTATTCTATATTTCTGTAAGAACTGTACCATCTGATTTCGTCCTGAGTAACCCTTTAGAAGAATCTAGCTATATGTACAAAGAATTAGCCAATGTCTCGAGGCAGAAGCTAGCCTCTCTCTGGCCACAATGGAGCATGCAAATAAGACTCTGGACCCACCCTTCCCACAAGTCAGATCCCTCAGCAGCCTACGCATGGCTCAGTGCACCTGATATAGATTCCTACTGCCTTCTTAATATCTTCTTTTAGTGTGATTAGCTTTGAGGGACAGTCAGGCTTGGTTTAAAACAGACGACTTTTCCATCAACAGTTCCTCATAGTTGCCATAAAGGAAGGAAAAATCTGAGAGACCATGTGCTAATCCAACAGAAGAAAAATTTAGGCTTGACTATCATACAGTTCTTGTGAGATCTTTGCCAGCACCTTTTATCTCATACATGGAGAGCATCATTAGGATCTCAGAGTTTAGAGAAATCCTGGACAAAATGAGGATGTAAAATTAGAGTGGTTACATTGGCAAGTATTACCAGCATGCAGCTTCTTCCAGTTACAGACTTTGCGTCATCCGATGCTGTCCTATCTTTATGGCAAGCACATTTGTTGTGGTGCCATGTCTCCACATGGGGCTCTAGAGATGCCTTTCCTCCATGCTGAAGGAAACTACACTCAGGCTCTGCAAGGTAGCTTCATATCATATTTGACAAAAAGCCTCATCATGTTTTCCTTGTGTTCTCACATTGGCACAAGAAGCTCATACTCTGCATTTCTAGATGTAGGAAGTCAAGCAAGTCCTGCCTGATCAACCTAGTGGCCTTCTATGATGGTGTAACTGCATCAGTTTACAAGGGAAGATCCACTGATGTCATCTATCTGGACTTTAGTAATGCCTTTGACACGGTACCCCATAACATCCTTCCCTCCAAATAGGAAAGATATGGATTTGACAGGTGGACTGATCAGTGGACAAGGAACTGGTTGCAAGATCATACCCAGAGAGTGGAGGTCAATGCCTCAATGTCTGGACTGAGATCAGCGATGAGTGGTGTCCCTCAGGGGTCAGTACTGGGACCAATGCTCTTTAACATCTGTATCAATGACATTGATAGTGGGATTGAGTGCACCTTCAGCAAGTTTGAGGATGTCATCAAAGTATGTGGTGTGGTCAACACGCCTGAGGAACAGGATGCCATCCAGAGAGACCCAGACAGGCTTGAGCAGTGATCCCAAGAGAATCTTTCAACAAAGCCAAGTGCAAAGTCCTGCACCAGTGTCATGGCAATCCCGACAATCAGTACAAGTCAGGGGATGAAAGGATAGAGCACAACCCTTCTGAAAAGAACTTGAGAGTAATAGTGGATGGCAAGCTGGGCATGCCAGCAATGTGTCCCTGCAGTGCAGAAAGTCAGCTGTATCCTGGGCTGCATAAAAAGAATAGTGGTCAGCAGGTTAAGGGAGGTGATCCTGTCCCTCTACTCAGCGCTGGTGAGACTTCACCTGGAGTACTACATCCAGGTATGGAGTTCTGAGCATGGGGGAGACATGCATCTGTTGAAGTGCATCCAGAGGAGGACCACAAAAATGATCCAAGGGATGGAACACTTCCCCTACAAGGACAGGCTGAGAGAGCTGGGGTTGTTCAGCCTGGAGAAGAGAAGGCTCTAGGGAGAGCTGACAGCAGCCCTTTAATATCTCAAGGGGGGCTAAAGAAAAGAAGGGGACAGACTCTTTAGCAGGGTCTGTAGTGATAAGAGGGGGGGAAATGGTTTCAAATTAAAATGGGAGATTTAGATTGGATATAAAACAGGTTGCCCAGAGATGTGGTGAATGCCCCATCCTTGGAGACATTCAAGGTCAGGCTGGATGGGGCTCTGAGCAATGTGATCTAGCTGTAGGTATCCCTGTTCATTGCAGGGGAGTTGGACCAGATGGCTTTCTAGGGCCCCTTTCAACCCAAATGATTCTATGATTCCATGATTTCTCCGATTGATTATTCTGTAGGACCTGCTGATAATACAGACAGTAATGCACTAAGTAAATTTAACCTTAAGAAAGAGATATCTGGGTTCAAAACTCAATCTAGATTAAAAACACGCTAACACAAATTGAAAACTAATTATATTCATACTTTCAGTCTTCTCAATTTAAATGGAATTCAAAGAGCTTCATTGGAAAATCCATCCCTTTGCCACAATATGTACAACTGACATTCTTGTTCATATTACAGCTGCATACAGTAAACAGGATTAAAGAGGTTTCATTTCAGTCATAAGTAAGCAGACTATTTCTACATGTTAGCCTACTTCAAATCTGTATTGTTACAGTAGAACTGCTTTCACTTAATGTTATTTTAATGACTCCAAAGAGTGTTTGTGGACACCACAACTCCCTAAATGGTAACAATGGATAAACATCAGCTTGAGAAATTCGGGACTGTATTATTTATGAAGCTGCAATTCTGCTGTAAATAACCCAGTTGTTAAAATGATATGTATCTATGTAATTGAGTCTTCTGTATACAAATAAATAAGGCTTTATTGCAATGTCAGAAGTTAACAGACCAGTCAATAAAATCAATAACTCACTTTTTCTTGCTTATATATCTAACTTTTCTCCACCTTTCTTATGTTCTC
This sequence comes from Pavo muticus, assembly GCA_016647715.1. Taxonomy (NCBI): domain Eukaryota; kingdom Metazoa; phylum Chordata; class Aves; order Galliformes; family Phasianidae; genus Pavo; species Pavo muticus. The sequence continues at coordinate 1,899,240 of JACDJE010000061.1, forward strand.
TGCTTGTTCTGGTTACATATTAACACTCTGAAGGATATATAGCATTTATGATATTGTTTAGTAAATAGTGGTCTGAAGAAAAGTCTTAAGAAACACTACATCAGCAGTTTAATACTCTGCCTATTTATTGTGTATTTCAACATATACTTGTCTGGTATAAATCAGGGAGAAATAAACTGTCTTGGTTTATATATCAGAGTACTAGAGATTTTTAATGTGAATGACTACATGAAGGTCTAAGTAAATTAGGTATCCTGGGATGAATTAAAAAAGAGTGTGGTCAGCAGGTCAAGAGAGGTCATCCTCCCTCTCTACTCTACCCAGGTGAGGCCACATTTAGAATACTGTGTCCAGTTCTGGGCTCCTCAGTTCAAAAAAGACAGCCATCTCCTAAAAGGAGTCCAGCAGAGGGCCACAAAGATGATCAAGAGCATCTCCCATATGAGGAAAGGCTGAGTAACCTGGATCTGTTCAGCCTGAGGAAAAGAAGACTGAGAGAGAATCTGATTAATGTTTATAAATATCTGAAGTGAGATGGGAGGCAACTGGATGAGGCCAGGCTCTTATCAGTGGTATACAGTGATAGGACAAGAAGCAATGGTCTCAAACTTGAAAATACAAAGTTCCACACAAACAAGCGGAAGAACTTCTTTATAGTAAGGGTGACAGAGCACTGGAACAGGTTGCCCAGAGGTTGTGGAGTCTCCTTCTATGGAGATACTCAAGACTCATCTGGATGCCTACCTGTGCAAACTACTGTAGGGTACCTCCTTTAGCAGGGGATTGAACTTGATGATCTCTTGAGGTTCCTTTCCAACCCCTGCAATTCTGTGATTCTGTGATACTGATACATTTAGCTAAAAGTGCCAGGCCTGGATTACATTATTGTATAACCACTGTCAAAGTAGCACTTCCAAATTACAATACTGTGTTTCCTTATGTCTCCATGGTTAAGGTTGTGTCAGTATTTCCATAATATTCCCTGTTTTTCAAATGTTTATAACGTGGCTGTTACATTTGCTTTGGCATGAAACTTGAAGAACCAGAATCCAAATCCTACAAACCTTTCCTCAAGAAAGTTGACCACTGTTATTTCAGTGGGAGTGTTTCTGTTAGCTAGGTCCTCACAGATACTAATCCAAAGTCAAATGTTATGAGTCTGCTTGCTTTATCCTCCTAACGGGGAATGGCCTCAAGTTGTGCCAGGGAAGATTCAGGTTGGATGTTAGGAAAAATTTATTCTCCAAAAAAGTTGTTAGGCACTGGAACAGGCTGCTCAAGGAGGTGGTGGAGTCGCCATTCCTAGAGGTGTTCAAGAAGCTTTTAGATGTTGTACTGAGGGACATGATTTAGTGGAAAATATTTGGTGATAGGTGGACGACTGGACTAGATGATCTTCAAGGTCTTTACCAACCTTGGTGATTTTATGATTCCTTAATAGCGAAAAGAGGACTTGGTCCCTTCAAAAACAGTGGTTTTGTTTTGTTTTGTTTTGTTTTGTTGTGTTTTTAAATAAAAAACAGAAAGGATGTGGAAGCACTGGAAAATAATACTTAATTTTGTGATATGATTACGCCCTTAACTTGATAATCTCTTGTTTTCAGTACTTAGAAGAAGAAGAAGAAAAATTAACAGCCAAGCTACTGCAATGTAAAAACTAGCCGTGGGGCATATGCACTAAATTTTATTCAACTAATTACATTTTCTTGTGGATTTTCATCTGGGATCTAGCACATCTTCTAAGCAAAGTAAAATTGGGATGGCTCCAAATGAGCCATTCTTGTCTATAAGGAATACAAACACATTCACAGAAGTGATCTTATTATGTATGCTCCATACAGGCTCCTCATTCAAAAATATTTTAACAGATGTCATGCTGCATAAATATAATGGCTCATCTGAGGGTTAGAAACGCTTTACTCACAGTAGAAACAAATTTGGGCAGCATTTTTCAAATTGAGTTAAGTTCTTAATACACACCCACAGGCTTACTTAGACTTATAGATACAATATCTTTTTCTTTCCTCCTCCTTAGCACAGTCTGTTATCGATAAAAATGTTCCTGTTCGAATGCTGCTCTCTTGGTTCACTGCTGAAATATGTCCTAACTCTGCATTTCACTTTTTGATAAGATTACTGTGGAACACTGTTCAGAAGACAAATGTAAACCCCCTTTTTCGTGGCTCCAGCAGCCTATGGGTTCTCCAGCAAACACAGGAGGTACATCACATACAATAGCATCATAATCTGCTTGAAAACCGACCACAAACAGGGTTGTCCAAAGCAGCAGCAGATGACAACATGATCTTTCACTTTCTTAATCAACACACACACACACACACACACAACAACAACAACAACAACAACAAAAAGACTGCTTCTACAAGAAATATAAAGCCAGCTGATGAGCAACAGCAGACTATGCAGCTCAGGATTCCTTCTAGAGTTCTGCTGGAAGGACAGGTTCCACTCTGTTTTATCTGCCCTTGATACAGAAGAGCTGCTTGTTGCTGTAAGTTGTATGTGACTTGATACTGGAAAGACCTCAGCAAATAACTTCACTATTGTAAGTAGACTCACTGAAATCACATCATTATGAGGCAGCAGCAATGTTTCTTTATGCCCCTGGGTTAAGACCTTCTGGGCATACAGTGGGTGATACTACCCTCGAATCTTAGAGAGGCTACAAAGTTCTGCAAAGCTTTGCAAGGCTTCACAAAAATTGGAATATTTTCTTCTAGTTTATATGATTTTGTTTGGCACTGAAGAACTAGGCTCTGGCAGCTGTGCAGATGCAAGTATATGATTAATAAAGAGGGATATCTGCTGAGAACAACATGAATTTTCCTTGCATGGAAATAACTTTCTTCCCTGTAAGTTTCATATTATGTCACATAGTAATGGAAAAATAAATTATGGCATTAAACTATAGGCTTGCTGTTTTACAATAAAATAGAATGCTTCCTTAAAGTACCTTTGTCTTTCACAAATTTTGAGAACATAAACAGTGAGTTATAGGCAGCACATGCACCTCATTTACCAACCTGCAAGATTGCCTGATGGCTGTGCACTGCCATGTGCTGGAGTGGAGGCTGTCACACCAGACTGCAAGCAAGGATGCTGGGTTTCCTGAGGAGACCCCACAGAGGGCTCCTAAGCTCCGGATTGACCACTGCAGCAGCAGTGCCAGCAGTCCAGCAGCTCCTTACTGCAAGCAGGCAAAGCAGGAGAGAGCTGCCGTGCTGCTCTGCAGTACATTAAATGCCCAATGAGAGACCAGGTGTCACAAAATCCATTCTCCTAAGCTACGAGTGGTGGACTTAAGGGCTGATGGGGAGCACTACACAATGGAAGGGAGTTAATCTGGCAACACATCTACTGGCACCTGCTGTTTTATGGTGGTTGGTCTTTCTGCAATAGCCTTTCTAGGGATTGCTCCCCAAAATATTAGGGCAGCATCATCAAGACAACACTAAGACTCAGTCAGTCTTTTGAACTACCTATATAACATACACTTCAGAAGCAGAGCCAACACTCAGGAGAATGTCAGGATCTGGCAGCGTGCTGAGCGTGCCTGTGTATGTGAGCCCTGGGCAAGGGCATACTTCAGGCTGATCACTATGGTGGACACTGATCAGTGTAAAGAAAAAAAAAGTGTTTTAGTCACTGCAGACCATAGTAATGATATTTATGACTCGTATCTATGTAAAATGGGCACTGTCTTAATCTTCATTCCTTCCACTCTCACAGTACCAGCTGCACCTTATATTGGCAGCACTTCTCATGTGGGACTGAACCAAAGCCTAGTGTCAGCAACAGAAAGGCTCAGGCCAAGTTAGACAAGTTTTGACCAAAACACAAACAAAGTGACAAACAAGTTATTTGGCTCCAATGGTTTTAAATGCTGGAGTGCAGATCTTACCAACATTTAGTATATACGATTGGTGCCTTCTGGTTCTGTTGCATATGCACTATAGATGATTATATGATACAGCACCCTATTAATGAGACCACATATACCCCTCATGACATACATACATTTAACACCTGACGTAATTCTAAGAAAGAACTGGTCTCATGATATGTACACTCCTTGGCATAAGGAATTTCCCCTTCTCAGTTTCCCTTTTTTTTTTTTTTTTTTTTTTTTTTTAAGTTCTATGCTGTTTTCTTCATCTTTTTTTGAGGATTCTTGAACAAAAAATACCTGAAATAGTGACTCCTAAAATATAAAAAATACGTGGCTTAAATTTTTAAAGGCAGGTGGATCATGAAAAAAAATCTCATGCAGTAATATAAGGCAATTTTAAAACCTGATACTTTCAGGGAATTCCTTTGTACTTGGAAAAAAAGAATGTTTTGCATTAGAATAGGAACAAGACAGTCAGTCAGGGCAGAGGGGTGACATATCCTGTTACCAACACAACTGTTTAAACATATCTAAGCCTGCTCGAGAGTGGAGGCCCTACACACTTTTCCCTCTCATACTGGAATGAAAGGTAGAATTTCCCTGTTAGGAGAAACTCATCTTCCAAGGATACTTTCCTCCTCCAAAAAGATATTTTCAAACACTGTATCATATTCACACTCTTCTGTAGTTACCAAAGATATAAATATCTTAATATTTCGAAACTATAATATAATGCAATAAAATTCAGCATAATAACATCCATCAGAGAGGACAACTTAAAAGAAAAGCATGGCACTTTCTGTACAAAATGATATACAATGACCACTGCCTAGAAATGGATCAATCTGGCTCCAGTGGAGCAGCAGCATAAGCATTCAAAACAGCAGTAACTACAAGCTCTGGTGAGGCAGTTTTCTTCACAATGTCATCTCATTTTATCCCCCCTGAGCAAGGCTGAAAGTCATGTTGAAAAAACATCCAAAGACAGCTTTCTGTCCCTGCCCCCACCCTTGAAATCCTTGATTTTGCTAATAATTCTCTATAGGCTAGCAATTTCCAGTTGTAGCACACAGTACTGAGTCCAATTACATCCACCACAAATCCTATTCTTTTATGAGTTTACAGCTTTTGGGGGATAAAAGCACACTCTGGGACAAAATGACACATATGGAATTTGTGCTTTAAAATAAATTTTTTTGTTCTAAAATATTTTTTGCCATTTAAATTATATAAAATTGGTGGGAATTATGTAGATAATTCATTGACAGTGCCTCTGTATCATTCTTCTCTTTTAATATACTTTTAAAGAATGCATTTCATAATTTCAAGGGAACAGAACATTCAAGACAAGTGAGTTTAGCGTTTGGATGCCATATCCTTGGATCTCACTGAACTATGTTCCAGAAGGAACCAGAGATTTCCTTCATATTTCTTCTCTATACTTTGGCAGATAACTTGATTCAAATCCAAAATCTGAATTTGAATAACTATGGTTTCCTCTAGTATGCATAACTTTCTGGTTGCTCTCTAGGGGCATGCTTGAAAACTGTAAAATGTCGTGGCAGGAGTGCCACATGCAAAGCACCATGTTTTATATTGCCAGAAATGCATGCAAGCTAGATTTTTGCTACTGATCACATTGTCACGAGCACATGGAAGCACCAAGCAGACCAAGCACCAAGAAGTTGTTTTTAACTTTTTTTTTGTGTGTGTGATTACAAACTCCCGAATCTTTTCCAGAGCAGGTTATGGAGCCATTCAAAAAATCTCAGTTTAAGTGAAATAGTTTGTTTTTCACTGATTCCTAAGTCTACAAACCAGAGACTAAAATCTCTTTCCTACCTCACATGATTAGGATCCATTCATTTTCTGGAACCCACTGATAGCTTTTAAAAATTTTGCAACATAAAATTACAGAGCATTTCTACTGTAATGCCAGTGCATATTTAGGAATTATTATTTGCTTTTAATAAGTGATAGGAAATACTAATGACACGATAAAGGTGCTTGACTGCATTATTAGCACAAAATCCCTTCTGTTCACTTTACCTTGGGGACCAATTTCCCTGAGGTAAGAGGCCAGGAGGAGTGAGATTATGTCCCCAACTGCGTTCTCCAGTGTGACCGAGAGTCAGAAGTTCTGAAAAGGACTCGCTTCTCTGGCAGTCCTCTGCGCTCTACACATTACTGCAAAGGCTTACACATGGCAATGTGCTGGAAGTGACAGTCTCCATCTTCCCAATTAACGATGATTGTTTTGAACAGCCCAATTCCATGGTTAATTTAGCATCAGACTCCCACACCCTGCACTCTGGACAATAGCAGTGAATATTCAGCAAGAGAATACACTCAAGAAGCTCCTCTGATGAGGATTTTTCATAGTCTGCCCCTCAGCCAGCAAGATCGTAGCAGTGCTCCAAAGTGGATGCTGGAGTTTCTTTAAAGAAAGAGTTTCTTGGACTCCATCATCACCATTCTGCGTGCATTTTAAAAGAGCAAAATGGCAAAATGGCTAGGCTTTACAACCATCTCCTAGGCTTAATGGTTTTCACAACCAGTTTGCATTCAATTTGCCCCAAGTCCATGTGTTTGTTATTCCCTACCACTTACCTATACTCACAACCATTTCAGCTACTCCCAAGGTGGCAGCAGGTATCTCTTCACTTTCCACCAAAAGTTCATCACTCTGTCAAGCTACTAGGGCCCATTTGCACAGAAGACCCAAGACAGACTGTGTGGAAACATACTGCTTTGCTACTTTCAGAGATAGAGGTCTGAATGATTTTCTGCTCAATAAACTGTAAATAAAAATGACAAGAACCTCTATTAGAACTAGAATGATTAGCACTCAGTCAGTGTCCATGACAAAACTCCATGAGGTCCTTTCAGTAAGTAAATACTGTGGTTTAGGTTCTTCCAAGTATTTCCTGTAGCTGCTTTGTTTATGACCAGTATAAATTTATTACCACAATATCATAGAATCATAGAATCCTTTGAGTTGGAAGAGACCCTAAAAGGTTATCTGGCCCAATTCTCCTGCAGTGAACAGGTACATCTACAGCTAGACTATGTTGCTCAGGGCCCGGTCCAGCCTGACCTTGAATTTCTCCAAGGATGGCCATCAAGCACATCTCCGGGCAACCTCTTCCAGTGCCTCACCACATTTACTGTAAAAAAATGTATTCTTTATATCTAAATCTCCCATTTTAGTTTGAAACAATTTCCCCTTGTCCTATCACTGCAGATGCTGCTAAAGAGTCTGTTCCCTTCTTTCTCATAGCCCCCCTTGAGACACTAAAGGTTCACTATTAGGTGTCCCCAGAGCCTTCTCTTCGCTAGGCTGAACAGCCCCAGCTCTCCCAACCTGTTCTCACAGGGGAGGTGTTCCATCCCTTGGATCATTTTTGTGGCCCTCCTCTGGATGCACTACAACAGATCCATATCTCTCCTGTATCAAAGACTCCACATCTGGATGCAGTACTCCAGGTGAAGTCTCACCAGCACAGAGAGGAGGGGCAGAATCACTTCCCTCAACAAGCTGACCAAAATTTACATTTCAGAACAGGCAAAAAACCCTGCAACTTTTTTTCTTCCAATAAGAGTTTGGTCAAATATTTGCTTCTCTTGAAAAAGCCACATCCAGTGATAATAGACTTCCTCCCAAATTTGGATCCATTATGTCAAATTCTGCTCTTCCACATTCAAGCAGTTCAGCTGAATGCAGTAGAGCTCCAATTGATCATACAAAAACGGGATCCATGTGAAGGTCTGGACATTCTCCAGCTTTGCTGGGTGTTAATAGGTTTGGTTCTGACACAGATTAGATTAACATCAACATCTTTTACTGTTCAGTTTTGAGCCTACACATTTCTGTTTAATTTCAGCATAACTAGTCACATGCTGACAATTAAAGTCACAGGGAATTAAGTGACAGCTAAACAAAACCCCTGCTGCATGCATATTTTTATACTTAAACATCACGCCCTTTGCAAAGAACATGAAAGCGCAATGGCATACATTGCTGCACTTAGTCCATGTGCTTATGCTACCCTGTATGTTATGATGCAATGTGATAGCACCACTTTCCATGCACTTGTGTGATGACCCACCTGAGAGATTGATATAAGGGCTGAATCACATTTTTTTTCAGCAGGATGGGCTCCTCAATCAATTGCAGACAGCAGAGCAAGGTTGAGGTGGCGTGAGGAAGCTAACGTAGCAAGACTAAAAGGTGTTAATGGACACTTCTGCAGAAAGGATTAATCTCTGGGTGTCTTCTGATTGAAACAGCTCAAACAAATAGAGGAACTTCTACTGACGGTGGGTTGGACTGGTCATTTTTACGATACTGTGAGATTTTGGTCTGGCATATAGAACTGGAAAAATGCCTTCAAACAGCAAACCAGAATGAAGAGTTAGCACTCAAATTTTCACACAAGCACACTATAATACAGTGAAAATCCCTTTGTACAATATTCTGTCTGCTTGAGATTTTCCTACATTCACCCTAGAGGGTAGAAAATTTGACAATTTGAGTTATTCAAAAACTCCTCTTTTGATGGAACATTGCTTGCCTCTAAGTAGCTGAGCAGAGCAGTACGGAGGGGTTGTCTGCATCCTCACAAGGACAACAGCATGCATTTCACCAACAGCAAGTGGAGCTGGTTTGTCCAGATGTGTAATAGCATAGATTACTCAGGCAGGCAGTGTGAAACACTGAGCTTGGAAATGAATCTGGCAGCAGGCCAGGAGATAAGATCCAGAGTATGTATGTCTGAATCAATGCTCAAAGCAATAAACTCCCAAAGAGTCCACGGTGTTTGCTGACACTCTTGTTTGTTGACATGTTGCTCTACTCCATGTAGAGCACATACACTGCTCCCAGGGATGGGTTCTCAGGGAGTTGGTCCTGGTTCTGAGTGCTCATTTTTTAGACTTCACAAACTCCTTTGCTGATTTTCCAAAAATAAAAATTAACCAAACAAAAAAAACAAACAACAGCAGCAGCAATGGGGGAAAAAAAAAAAAAGGATCTGGATTATTAAACACATGCCTTATAGGTCAAGTTTCAGTTTTGATCCTGAATTAGATGCCCCTGCTCTGCAAGGAGAATTTGCTGCATCCTGGTGGTCAAGGTTTCTCTACACAGGCTATGAGCTTTTGCAGGGCTAGATACAAAGTTAATTGTTTTCAATAAGACAGGTATCCATAGTCTTCCACAAGTGTGGGTTGGCACAACAGCATCAAGTGATATTCCAATGGAGAGGGAGTACAGGCAAACAGTGCTGTTTGCAGAGGTCCTGGCAAGCCCAATGAGTGCTGAACACGCTGCATTGTGAAGCACCTTCAGTGCTTCACAAAATGAATCTGCATTCCTTCCACTTCTGACTTAAATATTTTCTTCAGAAACACTCTCATCATCCCTCAATCTAGCAATCTGGCAATTCCCTCTTATCGTAAATTTGTCATGTACTTTAAAGTGCTCTGGCTTTCAGACTGGTAGTAGACACTAGCAGACAACTCAAATGAGACACAGAAACTACCGCTGTTTAAAATCAGCCTAACAAGAAGATAACATGCTACCCCATCACTGCTAGCCACAGTGAAAAGTACTCGGCAAAGTGACTCATGAGACTGGCATTACCAAACTATGGATAGATACTTCTGCCACTGTCATATGCACAGTGCAATTGTGCACCATCCTATACAGAAATGTCTTGTCGTTTCTGTTCCACAGCTGAGCTGCTGGGAATTGGTCCCCATGTTTTCTGAAGCTGACAGTCTATGGCTGTCTTTTCTCCTCCTCTATTGTCTCTTCTATGTCCCCTCAACTATCTCCCTGTCTTGCTAAGATGAGGATGGATTCATTGTTATCAGCAGTTTTCAAGGGACACTGAATCACACAGATCTAGGTAATCACTGAAAGTCTATTTCTTGAATGTCAAAATTCCTCTTGGTGGATAGTGATGGTGCAGTTCTAACCATGATCAGGGAAAGAGGAGTTCATATGTCAGCTCACGTCAAAACCTTATTTCTCCTTGACTAACAAAGATCTGCAGAAATTCTACATAATTCTCTGCTGGCCCTCAGATTGAGACTCATTCGTTTGTCTTATTCCCAAGTCAGGCCAGGCAAAGCTCAAACAAGGAAAAAAATAAGCACACATGGCAGAACTATTTTAACCATCTTTTTACTACGCATCTCTCACCTGCAATCACACAAATTAACAAAAGGAAATAAAGGAATTCATAAAAATGTTGCAGGATCTAGATGCTTTACAGTCAGATGCAGTAAGGTAAGATTCACACCACATCCACTTGTTAGAGTCAGTCCTAAGAAACCTGACACAACAGAAAAGTTCCATTCTCTCAGATATCCATTTGTTCAGTCCAGTAAAAAAAGAAGTCTCATATTCTCCATCTATTTCATCAGTGAGGAAACAGGCACAGACTGACCATGAGCATGCTCAAGACTGAACCTTCCAAAATGTTGCAGTGTCAGAATTGGAAGTAACCTTTCCTCCGGAGCTGTTTTGTCCCTAGATTTGAGCTCAAAATTAAAAATATACGGTAAAATAAATACAATAATAAATATGTGGGTCACTCTGAAAGTAATGCCTCCTATATATTTCCATGAAAACTACAACAAAGAGCATAATAACACCATTTGATAGAGAAAACTCTCAGCTCCAAAACACTATTTTTCAACTTAGTCACCACCATTAGCTGTGCATTTTCACCAGAAATGAACAAGAGCCTGCATGCCACGCTCATAAACATCTGCACCAGTGGAGGTAACCCACTGTCACTGTTACCACTCCTGAAATGCACCACCCACAGCCTCACTGTGCTCACATACACTCTTTGGTCTCCATAAACATTCAGCAAATGTTGATGAATATCAGTGGGTGCCATATTTTCTGCACGGAGGAATTCAATGACACACACCTTTGCTTCATCTGCACTTCCATGTCAGATGCCATTTTGTCAGACTGCTCTGCTGCTGCCATCTGTCACACAGCAGCAAAATGTAATGGAATATTGGTGGAAACGTTCAACCTCTACGGCCATACCACCAACATCTGCCTCTCATGTTGTGGGTCAACATAACAAAATGAGAGGCATTACTTTTGGAATATCCCTTGCACTGTTAGCATTTGGAAAAGTACAAAATCAACTAATGAGGACAAATGGTTGCACATGAGATAAATCCAAGCAAGAAACCTAAAGAAAATCCAACCATAGAAACACAAAGCTTTTTATACACATTGATGAGAAACAGTAAACCAATTACTTTTAGCTTTTTCAAAATGGGTCATAATAGATGCTGTCTCTCAAAAGGGCCAGGTATAGCTTGTAGAAATAAACAAAAACCTTTGCTAAGTTTCTGAATACTCTCTATGTTTCCTCTGCTTTTCCCCTCAGAACATGCATTATTCCTCTCAAGCCAGTTATGACATGGATTGGATTCAAACTCTTACCACTTTATCCCTTCTCTTTTAACCTGTGAAGTACATGCAGAACTCTAATCAGTGGACAAGATCATTCTGTAGACATCCAAGGTATTTGCCAAGGGGCTATATTCAAATATGCATCGTTTACAACAAAGGTATAAAGCTATGAGAGGTTATTAGAAAATTAAATGCAGCTATAAATTAATTTCTGAAACCACTATTCATTAATATTTAATATATTTATATAAAGGATAAATCTTCTCAATTCCCTAGGCATCCTGCATTTAATAATGTGGAAACAGCTTATCTCCTTCCTGTTGCTGAGACTGGATTTGTAATAACTACTAATGTTAAATGCATTTTTTTAAAATCAATAATAAATAAATACATAAACACTTCCCCCCAGAATGCTGCTGATGCTATTTACAAAATTAAAAAAACAGCAACTACAGAATGCCAAGGGACTTCATAACCATTTCATTACTACTTTCCTAATTGTATGTGGTGGAGCTGCATAATCAGTTTAGAGAAATTGAAATCTTTGGAACTGACTCTCCCCACAGACGCTAACAATAAGCATCCTGTGCAATAACACAATACTTGATGTAATATAAACATTATATGCATCAAGCTTTAAACATCCCTTGGCTTCTCCTGCTGGAATTGGACATTTTATAACACTCTTGTGTTCTGCCTCTGCATTGAATCAAATATCTAATTTACACGCTGTAAAATACAATATTCCCATATTACAATAAATAAAGAAAGATACATTCATAAAACACACACACACCACTGGTATGAGGATAAGCAAGACTACATTTAATAAAGTGGAAATAAAGCAGACTCTTCTAGGAAATCTGAATGGGTTTTAACGCGTAATATGAAAGAAATTGCTTCTGTTTCCCACTGTGTCCCTTCAAATAACTGTGGCTGATACTACGTAGTTCTCATCCAACTTATTCCCACTTAGCATAGGACTTTACTCACATGTTCCTCATGTAACTCCACTCACATAAGCAAGTATTTTTCTCAAGTGTATGCTCAGATATCAATAGGATTACTCTCTAAGGAAAGAGGTTAATATTTCCTCTTCCACAAGTTAACATGCTAGTAAGTAATGATGGAACCAGGAAACACTCACATGTACATTTTCAAGTCAACAGTGAGTCTGTATAAAGAACTCAGAACAAAGAAAAATTAGTACCTTTATCTGCTTTCGTATTCTATAGCAAATAAAGAAAATCAGTCATTTTATTATTATTATTATTATTACTACACAGTTCTTTGTCTTTTTTAAAAACTAGGAAAAGAGTTTTTGGAGAAAAAAATTCTAATTGATGGGTTTTGATAACCTTTTTCAGGTACTTCAAATATCCTACATAGAAAAATCTCAAATAATTTTTACTATCATAAAAGGAATAGAAAAAGTTATTTGTTTTTTCTTTCCTATAGTGCTATTGTCATGTGTCAGCAATGGCATATGGGCCTCATAAAATATCATTCTCATCTTTATAAAGTTTTACAAAATGGTGAAAAAAATAATTAAGATTAGGGATATTAGATCCTGGGACTGTTTAGTTCTACTGTGGCCCTGTCTTAGATTCCACACTGATGGTGCATATCACTGTGGCCTCAAAATCAGCATGGGCCTTCATAGTGCAGACAACAGAAGCACCAGCTCTGACTCTGGGCAGGGGACTCCAGAGTCAAGCAGGGCATTTTGCAACATCATTTGATGCTTTTTGAGAATGTAAGACAGAGTTTTGCTGAACTATGCAATGCACCAAGCAGATCATTTGCAGCCAGCCCATGGTGTGCTACTTCCATGGCCTCAGCCTCTGTCTGGCAAAGCACTTCAATCACGTGAAGATGGGCTTGGCAAGGCCAGTAAAAAGACTCCCATGGATGTGAAAGATGATCGTTGGACAAAGATCGTTTGCCTGTATGTGAAGTAGTGGTTTATAGAAGAAAGATTTGCTTACTAACCTTAAAACACTATTGTGTTAAAAAGAAGAATTAGGAAAAAAAAGGGGGAAATGCAGTCAAGTGAATTTAATTACAGTTCCTCCACAACTGATTCATCCTTGGCTAAAACATCAAACGGTAGGGAAGTATTGCACATTTTCACAAGCTAAAAGCCCACTGAAAACAATCTAAGAAGCAAAACAAAATGAATGTGACAATCAAAACAATGCAAGCAAAACAAGAGCATTAATGGAAGCTTAATGCAAAATGGATGCACTTTATTTTGCTTCTCATATTGGTTTTTCAGAATATGCCATGAACCATTGTAATTGGGCTGGGTCCTTCTAACAAGTTTCATTTTATTCAATAAACATTAAGCTCTGAAAATAATTTATTTGTCCAAATACGTGTGTGTATTTATGTGTTCCCCACATCTTCTCTCTCTCCCTTCTTAAGTAAATCTATCCTCATATCACCCCACATGCAGAAATGAAAGTAGATTGACTCCTACACAAGAGGAAATACAATTTCCCTCCTTTCCCCGCTCTGAGTTAGTTTACACTTCAGCATCATTCTGAAGGATAAAGAAGGCAATAGAAATCTCTCTCTAAAAGCAGTTCCCTTCACTGTTGCATCTTGAAGCAAAATTTTGCATCTGTGATTAATAGCAGTTTGTGTACCTAGTTGAAAAGCTGAGTAAAAGTACTCAAACTACACAACTGATTGTTTTTAAACACAGATTTACTTTCTTTAAACCATTCACTTCAAACACCTGAAGAATTTTCAGGGTGAAAGCGGATTCTAGAAATTAAATGAGGGGGTACTTGCAGTTTTGTGACTGATGTTTTTTTTCCTAAGTCTATCGTCTGAGAAGCAAGGAAAAGGTCTGAGCTGAGAAACTCTCCTTTTCCTTTGGTATATCCAGCATTTTCCTCCAGTCTCTTTAAATCTAATGCTAAAATATCGCTATAGCTGGGATGGGAAAACATTTTCAGAATTGCACCACAAATCAATGCATTTTCAATATATGTGTGCTGGGTGCAGAGAAAGAGTATTTTGACCACATAGAGGAGGATCACATCTATCACTGGCATAAAGAGGTGAAATCCACTTCACTTAATCCTGCCATGGCATGGAAAGCCTATAAAGAAATGAAATTCCTGTCAAAGAGCACTGCATTATCCACTGAACTTTTGTCAATGAAAAATTAGCATTTAGTATTAGGCGCAGCTTTGGGAGGAGTATCTGCATTGTCCCTTTGCATGTAACAGATACAACCTGCTAGCAAACATAGACTCACTGAGCTGGGAGAAAGGGTGAGTCGGGAGACAGCTTGCAGTGGATTAGGGGCATGATGAATTGTGTCTTCAGCTGCAGGCAGCAAGTACACAAACCTAAGCCTGGACTGGTCTTTGACCTATTTGCTATGGAACCAATAGATAATCAGCCTAGACTGGAAGATAACTTCTTTTGAGGAACACCAGCTTGTGGCGGAGGCAGCCACATGGGTAAGTCAGCCCTGAAGGTGTATTTGATGGGAGCAAATCAGATGGGTACCTGATACAGAATGGCCAAAGCACTTCTCCTTTTCAGCTCACAGATAAATTCTAGTTCCAGGGGCGTGAGGCAGGTAGAAGCCTCACCACAAATTCAGTAAAAGAGACTCCCAAGGGATGGCTGAAATAGATTGGGTTTGGAGCTTAGCAGCAGAACTGCTAAATAGAAACAACAGGATGCTTTAAATAAAAGCAATGCAGTGCTAAAAATCTCGGTGTAAAGCCTCTTTTCCTGTTTGATTTCTTCCTGTTTCTTTTCCTCACAACTCTTTATTTTAAATAAACAAAAGTAGATTTTAAGGTAGAAGGCAATTCTGGGATTCTGCCAGACTCCAAAAGCTCATAAAACACACAGGAATTCAGTAGCTGCTTCTTTGGGCTGTGATACAATAACTTTCAAATGGTTTGCTTAGCCCCATACTAGCACAGAAGTGGATCTGTCTCTGAAAATGGCAACTAGGAGGAAAAAGCAGTTCATGATTAGAGCATATGTAGGTGCTCATAAGACCCTTAAAAGATTTTAAATTAGAATATAAAAGCAAAGAGGGTCTTCTCATTACTCCCATGCACGAACTTGTTTCTAGTAAGGCTAGTGAGAAAAGCTTCAACATACATCAGTAGGAACCATATCAAACACTGTATCTTGTAAACTCAGAAGCATACTTTACTACAGAAATACTTTCTTGACACAAATGTAGTCAGAAGTTGACAAGGAAAACTATGCCTTTTTAAAGTTGTAAAGCAAAGCTGGTTAATAAAAATGTTTTCCTTGGGAAGACAGTGATCTAAATTTCTTTAAGTATGTTACAATCTGTATTTCCTTTGTACCAGCTCAGTTCTCCTTTCTATCCTTCTTAGTCACCGTGCCCACATTGTCAGTGAGAGTGGCAGCTCTTCAACAGGGAAGGCCACTAAAGCTGCTTACTATTATCAGTTGTCATGATGTGCAGCTACGTGACTTGTTTTTCCTACTTTCTCTCTCCTCCACACAAAAGAAAAAAAAAAAAGAAAAAGAAAAAAAGGAGAAGAAAAAAAAACACAAGGGAAGAGGAAGGATTCACAGACCACTACTTGATACCTAAGGAAATTCCATTTTCCTATGGAGTTGATTCATTTTATTATTTCTGTCTTCAATAAGATAGCTCACCAGAGGACACTCGTGTCCCCATGATGCAGAGACACATGGCAAGCTCTGGAGAGGAAGGCACGCTATTTGGCAGGGCTGCCTCTGCCATGAGCAGGTGTAAGGATGCTAGAGGAAGCCCTTGCAAGTGTTGAACCAGCTCTGATCTGAAGGGAGAGAAGGATATCAGAAACACTAGGACCATCTCCTGTGGCATGCTTACATGGTATCTGGCAAAACACTTGAGAAAGACATTTGGCTGCCACGACAACACAAATACCACAAAGAAGTAAGTGCAGCAGTGTGAAAGGAACATTCATGGACCAGAGTAACAGGAAAAAGCTTTTCTGCATATACTGGATTTTAAAATCACTTGAATTGTCCAGTAGATTTTTGACATCAGACCTGTAAGACAGGTGAGTATGAAGTACCTCCTGTCACATGAACAGGTAGGGAAAGTAAGAAAAGAAAGCCAGAAACACTTTGTCCAAAGTAGACATAATGTTTGGGGTTTCTTGACTACTGGTCCCCACGCTCCAACCGCTAAACCTTGCATCCAATAGCTAAGAAAGCTCCATGCATGTAGCACTAATCTTGTCTTGGTGCTGGAAGAAAAACAGATCGATACAGTATTCATAAGCTGATGTATGGCTGAAGTATTGATGCAATTTTTCTCATGTACATAAATGTCTTGCTATTTCTATTTTGTTTGTTTTTTCTATGTTTGCAAAATAAATGCTCTGTTTGTAATTGTTGTATACCCTGCTCTTTTCTATCCTCTAAGAAAAACAAAATGAAGAAAAAGGCTTTAACAACAAGCCTCATGCTCATCAGTAGCATGGTTTCTTTAGAATGTATGATTCAGTCCTGCCAGCCACTGAGTTACACTGTGGTTGTGAAAACTGGGAACACTTTGGCATATCTTGGGCTTAATTAGTTCCTGCCAGGAACAGGAACAGCCCCCAAGACACTTCTCACTATTTAATTTTTAGCATTCCCTAAACTGATAAGGTTTTTTTGTTTGTTTGTTTTGGGGTTTTTTTGTTTGTTTGTTTGTTTGTTTTCCTTCAGGAATGCTGCAGCTTCTGGAAATAGCTCCATCTCTTTATTCTGTATTTGTACAGCACCTAGTGCCATGAAATCTGCTGTGTCAGGACTGGGATTACAAATTACTAATAAAGTAGCCAGCCTCCCTGAAGATGACAAAAAGGTGTGGGCTAAGAATATACAATCATTTACCTATTAAAAAGAGAGTGAAAAAGTGTCATCCTCTTATGCCATTTAATTTCCTAGCACTCCATATACTAAATAAAAATATATTTCAATTTTTTTTACAAAAAAAAAAAGACACAAAAATGTTGCAAACTTCATTTGAACTGATTTACGATAAGGGACACTATAAAGCTTATAGCAATCCATGTCTTCAACATGGGATTAGTTTCACCTACTGATCCAAGGAGAAAATTTATGATTCTATAGCGTTTTGTTTTTATTTAAAAAAAAAAAAAAGTATCTACAAACAGATGAATTTCATCAAAATTCCATTATCAGTAGAGAAAGTGTATAATACATAACAGAACATCGGTTTCTAACATCCTGAATGAAATTCCAAATCAAAACCAGAAACAGAGGGAAAGAAACCCACAAGGCTTCCAAAAAGCAGGCAGTATCCTGACAGATTCCACACTGGACTGAGGCTGGGAGCGCTAAGATCCAATTCAGGGACACAATAAATTCTCTCATTTCCCAATTAACACCCCACAACATTGTACCCTCATTCTCTAAGGTGCACATTCCTCTCCATCTTGTTTTACTGAAATAGTTCCATTTCTTTCCCACAGTGGGAGGAAAGCCAGCCACAAAGCCTTGGCATTTTAGTGACATGAGACTCCTGGGTCTAGGTCACCTCCAGAAACCTTTAGCCCTCCTGAGCTCAGCACCAGCACTTAAAGAAATGTTCTCCCTGTTTCAGAGTCTTGAATTCAGTGTCAGTGCAGGACTCATGCCCTAAAGTAACACATTCAGTTGTAACAGCCATCCTAGTCACTGGACACACCACATCATAGGTTTCTTTTTTACATTTCTTTCACCTAACAAAAGCAAACTCTGCCTGCTGGCAATCAAGAGGTGTCTTGGTTACCTTCTTCACAAAGCTTGTCACATCCTTGTCACACTATGACAGGTATGGGACTAAGCACAAGACTACAGTAAAGAAAAAAAGGTGCCTTCTAGCTGGGTGTCCCTTGGGGAGTGCTCTACAGGACCTGGTCCCTGTTATAGCTGGCAGTCAGCAGCACGCAGGTAGCTCTGGGCTGTAGCATGCATGACATCCAGGTCTAGCTACCAGTAACAGCAGAAAGAAGCCATTTGCAATAGTCGCGGTGTCTCACAAGGCCAGGCGTAGTTCACACAATAATGAAACAGGAGAACCAGCATCATCCCCATTCAAGAGCAAGTGCTGGATTCTTGACCTGAGATGGGGTATCTGTGGATATATGTACAAACTGGGGGATAAGAGGCTGGAGAGCAGCCCTGCAGAAGGGGATCTGGCAGTTCTGGCTGACAGCAAATTAAATCTGAGTCAGTAGTGTGCCCTGGCAGCCCAAAGGGCCAACAGTACCCAAGGGTCATGCATCAGGCCCACACTGCCAGCCCGGCAAGGGAATACTCCTTCTCTCAGTGTCTCACTGTGCTCTGTGCTGTGCAGCCTCACCTCAAGCACTGAGTGCAGTTTAGGTGCCACAATATAAGAAGGACATGAAAATATGAGAGAGCATTCAAAGGACGGCTATGAAGATGGCGAAGGGTCTTGAGGGCTAAGTGTATGAGGAGGCTGAGGCAAGGCTATGGAGGCCTAACAGCTCCTCACAAGGGGAGCGGAGGGGCAGCCCTGAGCTCTGCTCTCTGGTGACTGTGATAGGCCAGGAGGGAACAGCATGGAACTGTATTTCACAAGGCTGTGAACATCTTTTTGGAGGAACAGGATACTGTGGTTACTCGGGTTGAATGTTGCAACTTTAGCAGTAGTTACTCTGCCAGCAACATTAATAACCTGATGCTACTGGTAGCCTTCCCCTCAAGAGGGGTTTCCATCAAAGGGAAGAACAGCACTAATATTAATCATTGAACAGGCTGGCTCCTGGGCATACATCAAAATATCCTTATGCAGGACATGAATTCACTCTTTACGCCATGTGTGAAGACAAAGCTGCTGCCATTCCTACACAAAGTGACATCTGTGTCCCACAGACACCTTTTACAATACTTGCATCTGCTAACAGATGTTTCTGTGTTTGCTTCCATTGCTCCACTTTTTATTATAGTCATCATGATACATACTTTTTTCCCTTCCTTTACCACTTGTCCAGTGTTTTGGATTTATAAACACATTGGAAAATAATACAAAATTCTCAGATTTTTAGAAAGCATTGTAATGTAAACAATATAGAACTATAAAATCTAAGTGGATGTTATGCCTGTATGATATTGCAAGGTATGACATATATTTATCGTTCAGATCTTGCTGTGTTTCATACAAGCATCTCATTAACATCTCTCACGTTGATTTTCTGTAACCGTTATTCCCTCTGATTAGCTGACTGATTCAATGATTCCAGTCTCTCTACTACAGTAACATTTTCCCCTTTGTCATTTTCTAAACTTCTACTAAAAGTTAAATTAACTCAGCATACAAGGAGTATCTGTCTCTAATAGTAGATCTGAATTGATAAGCCTTCATAACACTTTTGTAGAAAAAACACTAAGGGTGTTATCCTAAAAGTGAAGGTCTTGGCTTCCCAAAGCAACACATTTTCTATACTAAGAAGTCTCAATTGGAAACAATTCAATATCATTACAATTTTATGTAGAGAAAAGATACTTTACGATTTTTTTTACAGAGGATTTTATGGATCCCTCTGAGCCTTGTTCAGTTCAGCTCAATCCAAAGACACTTGAGAATCAAAAAAACAACTGCAGCAAAATGAGTGCTGAGTAGCTGCCAGCTCTAGCTCTGCAGGCACTTTTACATGGGTTTTCTTTTATCCTGGAATTGATACGGCTGATGGAGAAATTGGAAGGTGGTAAGGGGGCAGCAGCCCCCATTACAATTGCTCTCACCTCACATGACAAAGGTAGCTGCAATTTCTCTCTTCCTTGCCCATATGAAACCCACACTGCCATGGGCATTGTGGTTTCTGCTCTGGTTACTGAAATTGCTCATGTCACTGAGGTATGGGCACACAAAAATATTTCTGAAGTCAAGAACCAATGGTATTCACTGCAAGAGAAGTGTGGCACATAGATAATTAAAAGTTCACCCGTCCTATCAACCCGTCTATATTTCACCATGTCAATAGAGTTAAAGATCCATTGGAGGAAGAACAATACAAGTGAGAAATACAGCTGAGGCCATTAAGCACAAAATTTCTAAAATAGTCTTGGCAGATGATCTTGGCTTTATCTTATACACTCTGTCATCTCAAGTTTTTCAGGCTTTCACTTGAAGGATTAAGACTTTCTCCTGAGACATGTCAGGCCAGGCTCCCATGAATTCCAATTGCTATGCTAGGGACTGGATGGGACTTGGGATAATTTATTATGAAGCTGGCTTCACAGGTCTTTGATAATTTATTATAGATCTCTCAACCCTGCTTAAAGAGCTGTCCTTGATCAGCCAATTGTCTACGTTAAGGGAGGAAAACTCAATCTGAGACTGCATAAGTAAGCCATAATAAGAACTAAACACTTCATGGGCACAAAGAGATAAAGATAGCATGGAAACCTCACTTAGCTGGCTGTGCTGTTTAAAATGTCTCCAGTGACTACAATGCATCACTCTAAGAGCAAATAAGACATTTAGTTCAAATTCTCTGTGAACACAATAATGAAAGTGATCACATAATATTAATGTGAAGGTTAAATGTCCTTTTTAAATTAGCTCCTCATTTAAAATTAAGTACCGTTATTCTAGTAAGTAGGAACAAATTCAGGGCTAAGTATGCCACTGCTCCTGCATCCTGTGAAGCATGGAAAAAGTTGATTGACTCAAGTTTTGAGCAGTCTTTGGACAGAAGTGCTGCATTCTGATCATTAAAAAAATGCAAAGGGAAACGCTGCAAATATAGGCTTATATTTTTAAGAAAGAGATTTGGGGATTTTGTATTTAAAATAAATAAATATATAAAACCTTTGGTGCTTTGGATCCTAGAAGTTAAAAGTAACTAAATTCCTTAATTTTGACTTTCCAAAAGGTAAAGGAGCATTAAGTAAACATGAAGAGCCTTTTATTTTTCTATGTCATTTTACTTGTATTGACTGACAAAATAAGAGAAGAGATTCTGATTTTTCTCCAATAATGCAGCAAGAAATTGATACAGGGAGATATCTGAGTGGTCTACTCACCCTAAATTGGTCTGTCTTAATTTCTCATGGTAAGAAAGCTTCTTACCAAAAAGACCTGCAACACTTACAAACTGGTCTTGAATTCCTTACTCTAAGTGAAAGCAGACTCTCTAAAACTACAGGCACTATTCAGGTGTGGATCCACTCTGAAGGATCTGAAATTCATCTCATAATTTACTCTTGCTTAAACAGATTTTAAAGATGCTGTAAATATTCAAATCACTCAAGCCCAACTGTTGAAGAACTTACAGGAAATGTACTCTAACCACTGAGTAGAAAGACAACACAAAGCCTTTGTGCACATGCTTTCTGTTGGTATCATAGGTAAGTACTGCAGCACTGTGTTTGGCATTTACACACTTTCTATTCTGCATCAGAGCATTGTACAAAACCACTGTCCTGCTGTAGGACTTATGGATTGCTTTAGCAAGAGAGAAGGGGGCACATGTGTGATGGGAGGGGTGAAAGATGCACTTGTACAAGAAAGGCATGTCGCATTGCTGCCCTCTGGGTGGGGTGATCCTTCCAGATGGATTTCAAAGCGCTGGCCACTGCTATCTCTTTGAAGATGCAGCAGCTGTGTTCTGGTCGTTTCCCAAGTCATACAGGTTGCCAGTTGTGTTATGCAATTACATCTCCCTCCTGACATCCCAGCTGTCGCTAGGGTTCTTTAACCCTTGAAATCAGCTTTTAGTGCTCATACTGAGACTTCAGACATATGAGCCTGCAGGGAATTGTCATGATGGGCAATTAGCTTTAGGCTGCAGCATAGGGTAATGTTTTCCAAGCATTTCACATTTTCGGTTCAGATGCATACACCATTGATAAACCAGTGTCATGACAAAGGTGTGGAGAAGGTGGATCAGCTCTGTCACAGTGTCCCACAGAGCTTCACACTGCGAGAGTGCAATTATTGTGCACAGGTATTTTCACTCATTCCCTACTGAGGGAATGTCTTTCTTCTAATAATCCTGGAAAAACTCATATTCCACTCAGAAGAAACCTGTCTGCTTCTGTAATGTTGCCAGAAATGCAAGTAAGCAGCATAACCCTTTTCTGACTCTCCCCCATGTGACTAGGTTACTGTGTACACAGAAGTTTTTCCTTCCTTGCTCCCTCCTCACATCTTCTCCAGGCCTATGAATTAAAGCAAGACACTGTGGAGGTGCGATAGCTTGCCTCAGAATCCCCAGGCTGCATACAGCGCAGCAAATCTCGCCGCTGTGGCTGCCACAGGCAACAACAATCCACCTGCAATATCTACACCCAGCTTGGGTGGAAAGCTTTTATTATACAACCATAGCATTGCAAAAAAAGTAAACAAACAGCAAACACAGCTCCTCCTTGCTCTCCCAAACACACAAGGTGTATGGAAACCTTTTGCTGGTGACACTACCACCATGCCCTGTCCTCCCAGAAATGCTTCTCACTGAGCCTGGCTGCCTCACCACCATCAAGCTGTCAGGTAGCTCCAATCTCCAACACACCGCAAAGACTCTAGCAAACCAAACAGACATCCAAGAGGCAAAGAGCTGGAGGAGCAAGGGGGAGAAATGACTGCGTGCAGAGCAGGTAAAAATACTTGTCATGACACAATGAATGCTGCAGAAACAGGGGGTGGCTGTGTTATGACCGCGAGTGAGCATTGAGCTATGCCTTTCACAGACCTGAGTTCCTCCCTCTGATGATGATACTTTAGAAAACATTATCAGGCTTGCAATCAGCCTAAAAGCAAAGCACAGTTCGTAGGTCAGATCAGAGAGCTCCACACCACTGAGGACAAGTCTCCACTGCAAACATTCTGGAGCAATTTGCTCAGATATTTCAGGCAATTGTTAGGTGCTTGTTTCCAGCACATAGGGCAATCATTCCAGCTAGCTGAGGATTTCATAATGTAAAATCTTTGCAATTCTGACACAACAACGAAAGGCCAACAGCTAAACTACGGATGGAAAGCTAGAACTCAATAAAAATGATTCCTGAAATGCAGACTATTTTCAAGGGATATTAGCAGAAAACCTCTTAATTGCTGCTTTATTGGTATTTTTCCCCTCTGAACCACAGCCACCACGTGACAGCAGGCAATACTCTACGTAGGCCAACTATGCTATGCACCAGAAGGCATTGCCCTCATTCTACTTTCCTGATACATTTCCATGCTTGAAAGTCAATAGCACTCTGTATTGCACTCTTTGTGCTCACTCGCTAGTAAAAGCTGCCTGTGGCTGATCTGGACCAGCCCATCCATATGCTGACCAGGCTCACAGCATTGGAAGAACGTTTTTTTCTTTATTGCACTGGCACACTGAAGAAACCCAATGCCCCAAACCAGGATTTTCCCTGTGTAGGGGATGGCTGTGCACTCACATGTTTCTCACAATGAAGAGGTTAAAGCTCTGCTGGTGGTTTCTGCAATGACGAGTATTGTCAGCAAAAATAAAAAAAATTATGTTAGAAGCAGATGGAGCGAATAATTTCCCAACCTCTGCTACATAAACACAGAGTCTAAAGGCTTCAGGCGACTTTTACCCTGGACTCTGTTTTTGTCAGATCAATGACAAGTCACGTTAACAGCGGTGTTTAATTCTATCAATACGTGACCAATTGTGTTAGATTGTTTGGCCATTGATTTCACTTAGTGCTACAGTTGAGCTTTGAAAGGAACTGCTTTCCCCTGCATTACCTCACACAGTGACAAATGCCTAGCGCCGACTTTCTGTCCAGCATACGCAGAAGTCTTACTTAAAAAAAAATAAATATAAATAAAAGCCAGACTGCTGCCATGCCAGAGAAATTCAGCACAATAGCAGTATTTGTATTTTTATTTATTTCCCTGATCACCAGGCCATCCCAAGAAATCTTATTTAGGTTTTAAAGGGAATGATCACAGAAACAGCTGAGCAGACAAAAAGATGGACAGCAATTTGGCTGCATGAAAATAATAAGGCAGACCTGGGAAGCTGCATGATGGAGGAAAGCAAACTGAAAAGGCTAATTCCTTTTGTATTTACTGTGAAAGAGCTACATCCTGAAGCTCCTGCTTTAGAGTCTAGCACGGCTTGCTCAGACAAACTCACCTGGTGTTCAATGAGAGTTTTGACCAGCAATGACTTAATGGTATCTCATTTGCTATGGAAACCACCTGCACCAAATACTCAACAGGGGTTTGCAGAGGGCTCTGTGTCTGCCTCAGTACAGATAGCTCTCAGCTTAAAGAAGAAATTCAGGATTTGGCTACCTCTGTTCTTGCACAATTAAGATATTTTACAAAAATATCTATTATTTACAAAAAATACCGAAAAACACTGGAAATCACATAATTACCATATTTTTAACTGGTATTCTTTCTCCTTGAATTTTCGAAAATCAGAGAGATTTCATATGACAAACACAGCCCACAAATCCTCACCAGCAACAGAGTAAACCAGTACACATAAAACAAGGCAAAATTTAACTTTAGCCTCTTTTAATAAGATACCTCTTATTTAAAGTAGATGACATAGTAAAAAGATATGTGATGTGATGGGGGCCTACACTTCTTAAATAAATTTTGCTGCCTTCAAGAAACATTATGTTGCCTCCAGGTACCAGGCTTAACATTTCATGGCAACCTACTCAAATTCACTCCTGCACTCAGCTTACCAGAAAGTCTGGCTCTTCTTAGGACCTTAGAGAACTTGTCTAACTTGAAATAATCTCATCTGCATCTCTCTCCTAAGTCAATTCAGTGAATAAAGCCACTTTGATCTCTTATACCCTAACATGCAATGTTTTATTTAACCATCTTCTGATAGATTTTCTTGACACTAAGAGATGAAATAATGTGAATGACTCTTGTAGCTTTCAGGAGCCCTTGCACCAGCTCTTGAGGAATTCCTAGGGTACAACAGATGAGACATCTTGAAGGGTGCTCACAGACATTTGCAGATGGAGATAAAGGCAGCTAGCAGCTGGGCTGAGGACCATACTCCTTGGCTGGGTGGGCAGCTGCTACCCAACACCACCAGTAATGCACCTTGGTAGCATTTGGACTGCCATCAGCTTGGGGTTCTTGGCAAGTGCAAGTACATAATACACCAATCCATTAGCTGTTCTCCTGATTTACATGGCTACCACTGAAACTGTCAAACCAGATATAACCAAAATTTAGGAGTTAGGCTGGAAGTCTTGAGGAGTTAACAAATCACACAGTTTTTATGGAAGTACTGGATGACCAATTCTTTGTCTTTTCAGGTCATTTAGACAACACCTTTTGACATTTCTCCTCATGAACAGAAGCATATCTTAATATTCCTTATGAGGTTCTTCTGTGAATCTAAGAAATGTTATTATAGCAGAGAAAAACTCAACCACTCAACCAAACAAAAACACAAATAAGCAAACAAACAACAACAACAACAAACCAACCAACAAACAAACAAGCTCAGGTAATTATAAGATTTTTAATAATACATGTTTTATTTAATTCTTGCTTCTTGTTCTGCCCAAAGCCATACTGCAGAAGATTACTATGGTGTTTACCTTGGTGAGCAAGTACTGCCTGAATTATGATAATGTTAGATGAGAGAAACACAACAGAAGTTCTCTGGGCCGCCTTTCCTACCCTTTATGTCACCTCAGTGCCTGACTTCTTGAATCAGAACAACAGTTAAGAAAGCTGGTGATGAAATACAACAAATTATACATGTCTTTCTAAAGAAAGAAGATTTGTTTATTTTTCTTTCCCTGAATTACCAAGCAAGATTTTACCAAAGCGCCTATGTTGCAAGTATATATGTAAGGTTTGGAGCAGAAAGAGCTTCTGTGGCACTTGTCATTTGAACAATCTCACATCTGGGGGGAAAAAGCTACTGTGTTTTACTTATTACAGGATCCTTATAAGCACGTTAGGAAATTGTAGTTGATTCACCTATGATAAGCTTATTCCTTAAATTATATAGATATAAAATATTCACCAAAAACAAACAAAATAAACAAAACAGGAAAATAAATACTAGCTTATATAAAAGAAAAGGATAAACTGAAAATTTTAACAAAAAATTAAAGAAAGAAAAAAGAACATGAAAAACTGACAAAAGCTACCTATATGGTGCAATTTTACTCCGAGTAAGATACACACCAAAAACTCTAACATTTGAAGCCAAAGAAGTAGTGGATTTATAAACCTCTGAAGTCTCCCAAGGAGGTTCTCCACTTATCTCAGAAATCCAGGATCAACCCCAAAGCAAAGGTATGCAGTGCAGACGCTGTAATTGAAAAAAATATATATACAAATATATACATTCCCAAAAGGACTCAACTTTGCTCACTCATTGACCTGCATGTCATTACTAAAGGTGGGGAAATTGGCTTTCCAACCCTATCTGAGTCCAGCTCCACTAAGTTTGCAGGGAAAATTGCCATTGATTTCACTCCTAACAAGTTTCATCTCACAGCATTTGTTTCAGAATCTAAAAGAGAGGAAAAGCACACTTATCCAGGCCCATAAGTGAAACACAGCAGAGAGTTTGAGTTTGCTTCCCATCCTCTCCCTCCTCCCAGGCCACACTCTATTTAAGAAGGACAGAGGACAGTGACCACGGTCCACCCTTAATTAAGATGGTCGGGAGTGTGCGTGTATTAAAACAGCACAGGCAGCGCACAGCTTCCTAAAGCCTTGAGCCCTCATGCGCCTTTACAGCACTCAGCTTATCAATTTACTTGCAAATGGCTCCCTGAAGTATTAACCCAGGTTAATTATTCGTCAAATATGATTATGCAGTGGTAATGTAAAAAATCGGAAATGCGGGATGGAATTTTTCACTCCAGCGGTTTGGCAATTGTGGCAGCTGGTGGAGAAGCTGGAGTAATTACCAGCCCATTCCAGCTGGTGGATCAGCACACTGGTCCAGGGCGGGCGGGGGGAGAAAAGCAATAAAGAACCAGAGGAGCGGGAATATGAGCCGTGCCAATTGACGTGGGGAAAATTTCACAGCTGCTGGTGGTGATAAATGAGAGACGGTGGCCCTACTTCTAATCAATACATGTAAATGCTACTCATTACAGCTTTTATACACACTTCTCAATTAGCCTTTCCTCCCACTGGTAACAAGGAATGTCATGCTTTCTGGACTGTGAAAGTGGTTCAGCAGTAAGTTCACCTGCATCGTTGAGAGACAGCAACAATGCTCGCAGCTCAGCCTGGCAGCAGGTGGTAGCAGTGGAAGTCTAAATTCCTCCTGTAATGTGAACTAAATGAAATCCCAAGTGTTGTCATTTAATTAAATGTTTTTTTAAATACCATTTCCTCTTTCTTGCAGCTAGAATAAGCCAGCCCCAGACACACTCCTTTGCATCCCCCTGGTCCTTCAGCAGGGAGGGGGAAGCTCAAGGAAACATTTGAATCTGTAAGACCAACTAAGTTTGCCTTTAGAAAAACAAGCACAAAAAAAGCAAGATAAATACTAGTCTTAATACACCATTCTTACACCATAATAAAGAAAGTAAAGCAGGACAGCTCTTCACCACTCACTATGTTCTGGGAGCACTGAGCTTGACAGAGGTAGATCCATCCTTAGAGCCATCCTGCCACGGTCCCTCTCCAGAGCTCACGTTGTCTCTGTAAGACAAGCCTCCTGACACTAACTCTAAATGGAAATGCAGCTGTATGGGATATGGAGTTCATCACCAGACACCTGCATTTTTTGAGGAGTAGCAAAGTCTGTCTCCTTTATTAACCTTAAAAGCTATATTCCCAATAGCAAAGAAGAAATCAAACTATCTGCTGATTTTTCGCAGGGGCCTCAGCCTAGGGACCACACATAGTCCTGACAGTCACCTTGCTTCACCAATGCTTAACACCATCTGATGGTTTTCTATAGGTCTTGTTGTAGGAGTCAGGTTAATATAGATGATGAGTTTTTTCTCCTTCTCCTTCCAAAAAAAACAAGAAAAATTCAGCTTAACACGTGTTTAGAGAGTAGAAATGTGAATACAAGAACGATGGAGCCTCAAAACCCAAGCAGCAACAAATTACAAAGAAAAAAATCCTCCAGTGTTATAGTCATGGTTTTGGGAGATTATTTTCCTGAAGTTATTCAGCTGTTAACACACCCTGTTCATGTGAACCAATACAATGCCTATTTTAGGAACATTTTCTTACAGGTACACAGCCACTATCTATTTCTGAAAATGTAGCCACACATTATCACACAGCTAAATGAATAAAACACCCCAATTTCAGCAACTAAGGCCAGATTCATCTATCATCATCATTTGCACTCTTCATGCACATCCATGAGCAGCATCTTATTCTGCAATTAAATTCACACATGCAACCTTCCCACTTAAAAAACTACCATTGTACTTAGGGCGAAAGAACACGCAAAAAAAAAGGCCATGGGATAGGATCTTCAATAGGTCCTTAGCAGTTAACTGTTTTTTCCCCCTTACAGAGAAGTCAGAGGTGAAAATAATATTTTCTAAGCACCATTAAGTACTATTAGCCCATAATTTCAATTAATTTGAGACATCTTTTTTAGAGATTTTTGAATGTCACCAACAATGTAACATGCTATTTTAGAGCTTCAGTATTTTGGTTACTTATGCATTCAGCCAGAGATGTAAGACACGTGGCTGGGAGCTTTCTTGAGCATAACAGACTGTAACCTTCTTGCAGTAAACACAGTGCAGTCACATAAAACTGAATTTTTACAATCAAACAGAGAGAAAATATGACTCAGGGTATACTAGAAATATGCCTGATTGAATCAGTGTGATGATTTGGGAGTACGTGACATAGTAACTGTTCTTAAAAAAGTCTTTCTGTATACAAATTTAATTCTAAGTAACTACAACTCTCGTAACTGGCTTGTTTGAATTTACTTTACATTCTTCTCTTTTATTGATGGGTGAATAAGGCTGAATTATCTCCACACAAATTAATTTGTCCCTTTGTACTATCTTAACCGCAGAGACTTTTTAAAGCTGCCCTGCAAGTGGAGCGTGTGCAGGCCCACATGCAGACCAGCCCCAAGGCACCCTGCAATTAGCAGGCAGCAGCTCCCTGGCAAGGGTTAGAGCCAGCAAGAAGGAGATTCCCTCCACACAGGGAGTCCTGCCAAGTCCTTAGTGTCAAGTTGTTATCCAGAGATAATGCTTGCTGCTGTGGAACTTGGTAATTCAACCACCCCAGCTAGTGTTGAGTCACTCTGCTACTCATCTTTTTGCTGCTCTCAGAGCGAACTTTGTATCAGTGCAATCATTTTTATCAGTCCAAAATATTCATTCTTGTCATAAAATATAATCCAAGTCTATGAACTTGCAGCTTACCACCATCAGGAAGAGAAGCTTTTACTAAGACATGTCCCCTCAAAGTGCATCCACCACACCTTTGGTCTACTGGATGCAGCAGTATTTAAATACTGAAAAAATATATTTTTCATGATACACAGCCATATATCCATTATACAAACAAACATCTTTTCTGTGTTCATCAGGTGAACATAATTATATTTATACATAATCTTGTTTCCCTGAGCACATTGTCATGTACCTACATCTAATTTTGTTTCAGAAATTAAGCTTCACTTCCATTATTTATTGAACATGTATTCTTATTACATGATGACATGTTTCATACTGATAGAAAAGTCAGTGAGGAATGATGGGTGTGTTAAATGAAAACTGTAGATAGAAGCAATAGATCATGAAGCTGAACCAAAGTATTCTACTTTTTTTTTAAATGTTGTTTTACTTGTAAAAAATGTTAAAATGTTTGTTGATATTTACAATAAACCAACACTTTTTTAGAGATGCTAAAACATACATTCACCATCCTGAGTGGTTTACTGTCCATAATGCTCTACTTTCTCAGTGATTCCATCGTGTACTGCCCTAAAACCATGAGATTCTATGTTTGTCACTCTACCTGCGACAAGTCCTGTCGCCCTATTAGAGAGCATCATTACTTCTTTTAGGGACATGGTTTAGTGAGCATGGTGGTGACGGGTTGATGTTTGGACTAGATGATCTTAGCAGTCTTTTCAATCTTGATGATGCTTTAATTCTATGATTCTATGATTCTTCTCACTACACATTATCTTGCATGATACTGCTAACTTTTCAGTAACATTGTTTCAATTCATCTGCCCAACATACCCACAATTTGCACTTGTCTCATATTTCACACTTAAAAAAAAAATCATCAAAATATAAGCTTCCACCTTAAGATCATTCTGTCATGACTTACAGTTTTTCATTAACTCACGCATTAAGTTTGTAAACCCTAAATGTAACTATACCACAGTTTTTCTGATGACCTTGTCCATACCTGATCCCAATTATTTCAAGCACTAGCCCAAACTCACAATAATTAGACTCCAAATAATCTCACACACAGTCAGAAATGAGACTAGAGAAATAACTGAAATGATCACTTTTAGCAGCTCTGCTGTCTTTCCTTAGCAAGGCACACCCCTAGCTTCTCTTGGGTATTACATCTTTCAGAATCAGGACTCTATACTTAATGGCAACCCATTTCCTATTGGACTTTCCAAACATCTCATTCTTCAACTGTAAATGCCACCTTCAGCAAATGTCCATGGAATCTTTTACAGTCTCTGTTCTGAAATAGCCTCTTCTTCATGACCACTGAAAACACTGAGTACCTTCAGTTTCACAAAGCTGAAAAAGGGTTGATAAAAATCTGTATCATTATGAATTATTCAACAAGGTCTGAGGATTCTACTATAACTACGCACTTTTGTTCCAGACTTTGGTCCTACTCTGATACACTTGGATCCAAGATGCTAATACAGAAACACCAGGGATATGTTCCCATAAACTCATAATAGTCCAAACATCAATGCTGCTTCTGATTTGGGTTATTCTTCCAGTACTCATCAATTTGTGGGGATTACTAGGTCACAGTTGAGCAGTTCTTGCCTCTCTCAAAGGGCTGAAGGATGAGGAGCACCTTGGTAATCTCATAGACTCATTCTGCTATTCTACTATTCAACAAAAATAGTCCCTTTGGAAAACAATAATCCATGCTCTTTCCTTGTTTTCAGTGGATTTGTTTTTCTAACAAAAATAATAATAAAAAAAAAAAATAGAAAGTTATAACAGGAAATTTCCCCTCATAGNAGAAACCCTCTATCTCACTACCACCACTACTGCTGTGTAAGAAGCTCACAACCGTGCAGAGATACTTGATGGACTTTTACCATGTTTTCTGAGTAACTATCTGTGAGTTGTGCTGGTCTGGCCAGTCACTGCATCTAGTCTTCATGGCTGAGAATAACAGTTGTTCTCCAGACCAGTGGCAACGCTAGGTACAATGTTCCTCAGGCATGTGAGGAGTATTCCACTCATAAAGCCTCACACACAAAGCAGGTCTA
Organism: Pavo muticus; assembly: GCA_016647715.1. Lineage (NCBI taxonomy): Eukaryota > Metazoa > Chordata > Aves > Galliformes > Phasianidae > Pavo > Pavo muticus. The sequence continues at coordinate 1,931,032 of JACDJE010000061.1, forward strand.
AATAAAACCTACTCTTGGTCCTGAGGGAAGTCCAAGTCTGTCATTTCAATAGGATTGTTGCTGTGGAATGGGTGAGCTTTTTGTACAGTTCTCTGCCTCTTGCTACCTTTCAGTGGTGGCTTTGAGAAGTTCACGAACAGAAACTTCAAACGCCTGTTACCACTACTTCAAGGGGCTGTCCTGGTACCATTACCTTATTCACTTAGTGAGGCATCTTGCCACCTGAAGGATCTGAGTTTTTCTAACGGCTTTAAGCCAGATTTAAACAATACAACTATAGTACTTTGGCCCCAGAATTGCAATCTGATATCTTAATGGAAATAGAGCTCCAATCACATTTCTACTGCAGAAAGCAAAAATAAAAAACATAACTACTTTAATGCTAGAGAATTAACTTTCAGTGATGAGCTCATGTGATCCTAAGTGCTAGAACCAGAATTAAAACCATGGCTGATCAACACATGTCTACTACATGTCTACTACATGTCCCCAAGAACCAACTTCATTAACTTCATAAAGAAACAAGCAATCACAATCTAGCGAGTCAGAGCAGGCAACTCCCAGACATCACTTCTGAAGTCCTGCCTGTCCTCCAGAATGCTTACAGTATTTCTCAGAGTTGCTCAAAATAGTTTAACCCTAGTTAAATCAGAAAGCCCTGGTGTAATGCCAGGGGAATTATTTATTAAGTACAATACAGATAATAAGAAGTGTAATTAAATTTGATGTTAAATTAGCATAGACAAGCAACAGGTAAAAACATTTCTTGATTTTGTCTTCAGGGCTTACCTGTCTAAATACCTCTAAAGTAAATTTATACTTGATGATCTGAAGCTTAATTTCATATTTTTAAAAAAAGCTTCAGAATTTACAAATAAAATGTGCTACAAAAGGGAAAACGATCATATTACTAACATCTAAAATACTAGTGAAAGTTCAGAGTGACTTGGAATGAAGAAAGAATGAAGTAAATCCAAATAAAATTCAAGAAGAATAAATTAACTGCCTTAAAACAGTATTGTATAAATAGTAAGAATATTATAAAATCCTATACTTCATTGTATAACACTAGCAAGTAAGCTTATGGCACTTTCAGCCACTGGTCTGTTTTCCCTGATATAGTTTTCAGATTACTTGGACTTGACCTCCAAGCTGTGTAACATTTTTTAATTTTCTCTCCTTTTTTTTTTTTTTANAATACAGAAACACCAGGGATATGTTCCCATAAACTCATAATAGTCCAAACATCAATGCTGCTTCTGATTTGGGTTATTCTTCCAGTACTCATCAATTTGTGGGGATTACTAGGTCACAGTTGAGCAGTTCTTGCCTCTCTCAAAGGGCTGAAGGATGAGGAGCACCTTGGTAATCTCATAGACTCATTCTGCTATTCTACTATTCAACAAAAATAGTCCCTTTGGAAAACAATAATCCATGCTCTTTCCTTGTTTTCAGTGGATTTGTTTTTCTAACAAAAATAATAATAATAAAAAAAATAGAAAGTTATAACAGGAAATTTCCCCTCATAGTGAATAGATCAGATCTAGCTGCAGTTTCCCAGTGCTTACAAAAATACGCATACCCAAAACCAGCCTTACACACAAAAGTTAATCTAGCTTTTGTCTTCGCTTGAAAGACATAATCATGTCCCCTTAGCTTCCATGTGCCTTAGAGAAGCTGAGAACTCTCCCTTAATTTTTCAACAACTTTCTTGAATTCTCTTCCTCTATCAATTAATCCTGATATTTCTTAAATTTCCTAGAAATAGTTGTTCTTTGTTCTCCCTCCCCTCCAATACATTATCACTGGTATTTCACCGAATAAATAAATCCTTGAGTTTTCTCCATTTATTCTTAAGTATGAACATGAATCGTTTTGCTCCAAAAGAAGTTTAAATATACTGCCTGTTTTCACCAGGTATAAGAGACTCTGTATTTACTATGCCTGTACCTGTGTTAAAATGTAACTTCTCCATGGGCTGAATCTAGCTTGCATGTATACAGCATACATGGGTATATAGCCTACATGAAGACATGGTGCATGCTGGCTTTTGCAAAAGCTGTTAATGAGCTGTACTGAAATGGTAGCTGTCACTTTGCATTGGATCAGAGCACTCTGTACAATATAAGGAAATTAAAAGCTCCCAGTGGCAATGGATCCTGTTTCAGTCATTAGCTGCTAGGGAGAGACAGAGACCATTCAGAGGACCAGCCCCCTGTGAGGTTCTTTGGTCCTCAGGGGATTCACCGCTAATGCTGTTTTATGCCCCACTTCTTTGTGATGCAGAGGAGCACAAATGAACTCTATTTAATTTATTTATTTAGGTGCAGCTAACATTGCAGAACAAACAAAAAACATTGGGGGAAAAAACCTACAAAACCCAGATGCATTAATCCAACAATCAAGATGGCCACACAAGCCATTTGGTGAATGCCTATAAAATACCTACGTGAGTGCATGTGAGGTTGATACATTATTATACAATGAATATCATATATATACTTCCCGGTCCTTTGCTTTTTTTCTTTTGAAGTAGGTCCATTGAGACTGAATTAGAAAAGCAAAACCTCCATTAAGTCTTATTTTAGTGTGAGATATATGGAAAAATATCTATCTATCTATATTTTAACAGAGTCTGAGAATATTTGCTTCAATCTTTGTGTTTCAAAAGAGAACGAATCAGGCAGAAGGACAGAAGGTTACAGATTAGTCCTGGTCATTGCTCAAAGAGTGTGGGTTATAAATAATAAAGGAGAAGAGGGTGAAGGACACTAAAATATAACTTGGGGCCCACAATGGAATAATCAAAGCAATGAATCTAATTTCAGCTTAAAAATACCAAGCAACTTTGGATTGCATGTCTGTGGGCTGCTCTCTTCTGAAATACAGAAACTGATACACTAACATATATGCTATCTACAAGTTTTCGAGTTGCCCCGTAATAAGAACAACAAACCAGAATATCTTGCTTTTTAAATGCACTTTAGATGACAGGAATATTTGCGTGCATGTGTATATGTGCATGCATATATACACATTTATAGTCCATATACGTCCTTTAAAGTTCCATGCTAAGCAGGAAATAGTAATTTGTCTTGTCTTCTAATGGGTGACAGTTAAGTCCAAACGTGTGCATACGTGTGTATATGTGCACTTACAGATACACACCTGCACCTGCATACACTGTTTCTGTTGTTGTCAGGGCAATTGGCGGGACTAATCCTGCAAACAGCTACAGATCTGACATATTTGCAAGATATTAGGTGAAGTGCTGCAAGGTGATGAGAGGCAAATATCTTCGATACACAACCCCTCTCCCTTGTGGTGAGAGGGCTCTGCACTGCTAAAGAGGCAGTCACCCTCTGGCAGGATGAGCTTCAGAAGGGTATTTTGGAAGATTGGTTTTTAGACAGATAACTCAGTATCAAAATGAGGCAAACAAACAGAGGACATCTATAAAATTATGAAAGGGTCTGAAAGATAATTATCTCCAGACTCTTGGTTCAAAAGCTTCTAGGCCTGATCCCTGTATCTGTTGCTGAAATGAAAATCTCACTATTCTGGCAGGAAAAGAATTGGACCACCTGTTAACCTGAAGTATAAGCTTTCCTAAAGATGACCACTGATTGTAGGAGATAAAGTTTACAGACAGTCTGGGGCTAGGGTGATTTTCCTCTTTGATACGTTCATGAAAATTTGCTTAGTACTTCACATGTTCAAGCTAAGTGAGGAGCCATATCCTCACTCAGAACACTAGGCCAACAGAAAAATCAGACTGTCATTAAGTATGTAAAAACTGGGGAATGCTAACATTAAGTTTACCTGAGCCAATAGGGGTGCCACCTCCTAAAGTTAAAGCAATGAGCAGTGGGATTTTCATGTCCTGACATAAAAAAGCAACCTGAGGTAGCAGAGATGGGACCATGCAGCCCGGCACAGAACCCACACAGGGCTTTCAGTGGGAACTTCTCAATTCCCTGCATGGCTCAAGCAAGTGGGCAGCAGGGTCCTTTGCGCAGCCCAGTCAGCACCAGTTGCGCAAGGTGCACTTTTCTAGGAGATTTCAAAATGATTTGTTCCACAGCAAAGTAATTTCTGGACTGCAGTAAGAAGTAATGCTTTACAGTCACTACACCGGTTGGTCTGTCCCTCTGTACATACTAATGCTGTTTAACTCTCCCCCCAGCCTATCCCTAACCAAAGCTGCTCTCTGGACTCAGCCCTTCTTGCCAGCGAGGCCACAGAATCATGGACAAAAGGCCTGCACAAACTCTGCACCTGAACTGAACCAGGCTGGTGGTTGTGAGCTAGACTCTGCCAATTGTTTGGCTGCCATTTACTCGCAAGACAGGGTGAGAAAAAACTAACTTCTCAGTAATAACAGCAGAGCCAAATTAGAGCAGGTTCTAAAAGAGCCACTGGGAGGACATCACTCTCCCAGATTTTCATGTTCTAGTGTATGAGAGAGAGACTAGCTAAAATAAGTCAATAATACCAGACAATAAACATTTAATCACTGTTAATTTGAGAAACGTTTAGGTCATCATTGTTGAAGGCAAAAGTTACCCTCACAAAATCACATGACAGAAAAGTTTAGTTTGGAGTTCAAAAAGTCAGACTGGTGTTTAATAAGGTCATAAACTTCTGAAAACATACTCTTATGGTAGAAAATACTAGGCAACCTTTACTATATGAGTTTATTCTAGTTCTTACAACTTACAAAAAGTTTTAGAATCATTTGTAGATAAATTTGCTTCTCAGATAAAATGCTACTATTTATAAACCTATTACCATTATAAGAGGGAACCTGGCACCCTCAGCACAAGCTTGAATTATCTACCATAGCAGTTAATAGAAGGATAGTCTCATGCATTCACAAACATACACAATTTTAAACAAAATGTGAAAGAAAATTGCAGGATTTCTCTCTGACAAATGTGAAATTGTACAAATGTCAGTATGTGTAACTGTAAATAAAATAGACAAGAAAAAAGCTCAGAATAAAGGTCAGTGAAAGCTGAAATTCTCCCTTCTAGACATAATACAGCATATAAAGTTATTACCAGGCCTTCCAGGCCTTGCACAACTTTGCCCCTTTCTACATCTCATCTCCAGTTGCTCATGACCTCTGCTTTGCCAGCTCAACTTACCTTTTCACTATCTAAGGTGTTTATATAGCCCCCATTAATGTAGTTCTGGAAAATCTCACAATCTTTTAATGTTTTTATCACTGTGAGACAGGAAGAAGCTATTACCCCTACTTTACAGACAGAGAACCTAGGTAGAGCAAGGATAAGGCACATTTTTGAAGTGCTTTGACTCTAGTGTTAAGCTGAAGTGCCTGGAAACACTCCAGAAAAAGTCCACACAGATATATGAAACTACCTTAATTTATTTCCCTTAACCTTTATTCTTTTATTTGATCATCCTCAACTATTTTGAGGGTCCCTAATTCCATTTTCATTTTCAAAAGTGACTACCCTGTATGGTGCTAAAAACTCAAAAAATCAATTGAAGTTAACCTCTTAAAATCTTATGGAACAAAATAACTAGTTCCCATGCTTGAATAATCTGGCCATAAGTCAATCTTGAAAAAAAAATAGCATAGATTTTGCCATGCTTGGAAGGGCAGTATTTCATACCTGTAAAATCTGGGCTGCACCCACTGAGTCATAAGAAACATGAAAATTGTGAAGAAGCTATGACTTGAACTCTGGATTCTTGAGTCCTTTGGGAAGACCTTCTTCAAGGTACCATCTGTTACCTGTCATGAAATATCTCTAATTCTGTTCACTGAAGCAACTTCCCAAAATCTGTAAGCCCTTTCATTCAGTCCCTCTTCTAAAAATTCTTCTTATACTTTGTGCTACCCTATTGCTACTCACTGTCTCAAAAACTTTCCTTTGATTTCAAGTGAAATAATGCAATTTTAAACATTAAGAATTAGCAGATGCATGCTAAATACTAACTTCTATCTTCCTTATGCAAACAGCTTCTGAATTTACCTTAGGTAACCCAGCTTCCTCCTTGATTGAGCCCCCCTTATCAAAGTTCCACAGAAAGAAGGTGAACTCTGCACGTACTCTCAAGGAGATGCTAGAAAACTTCAAGCAGTACAACTTTATTATTTATTTTAATTAATTATTTAATTAATTAAATTAATTAAATTTATTTTAAAAATAACTGAATGAAATGTGAACATAAATGAGAAATCTTTTTTTCCCCTCTCATTTAATTCATTTTAACTTTCCCCTAAATTATTATCTGCATACTACAGATTTTTTTTGTCAGATATTGATCAGAATTACAGCATTACACTTTCAATCAAAATCCCTTTCCAATTTAACTTAATATGGTATTCTTCAGTCCTTGTCCTGAACTGCCTTCTAAAATTGCTATGAGCTACTGAACGTAGCAAGTGCTGTGGATGTGGATTATGAAAGACAAGTGTGCAACTATGTTAAAATTTGTGACGTTTGTTATTTTGCAGTTAAAAAATTCCATGCCTGTAAAATATAACTGAAACATTTCCATAATAAATGTTAAGATCCCACTTTATGCTTGAATGGATCACAAATTTTGAGGTAAACCTTCCCGTATACAAACCGTGAGTTTATAGAAATCGGTATTAAAAGAGGAGGCAACAACAAAAGGAATTAAAAAAAAAAACGAACCTGTTTCTTTTAAGATGAATGCACCTAGAGCACTGGCTCAAAATAAGAAATGAAGTAAGTGCCTTTTTGTTAGCCTGCTATGGATACTCTATCTCCCTCCATCCAAAGGTTTAAATGGAATAATTCCATTAATCTACTCTCTACAGAAGTCTACATCATCCTCTAATCATGGGGATGTTGTGTCCAAAATACATGGCTTACTAGGAAATACAACCTGCTATTCTGTTGTGGGGTTTTTTTATTCCCTAAAAGGAAAAAAAAAAAAAAAAAGAAAGAAAGAAACATGAAATACTAGTACAGTATGTTGTGTGTAAAGAGGCTTTATTAGAATAATCTCTCCCTAAAGATGCTTTGAGACTAACCCATCCACTGACCCATGAAGGGTAAATGCTAAATTCCTACAGTCAAATATTCACAGTAACTCTTTGAAAAAGATGGATGAGCTGTGGCTCCTCTTTAAATTACTGTGAGATGGATAAGTAGGTACTATCATCTGGAAGGTGATCACCATCACAGAACCATCACCTCCCAGCTGTTAGAGTTGACTGAATTCTGACAAAGGAGGTTTGTTTACATAACCATAAAACTGCTACAGTATCTCACCATCTCTCCCTTGCTGTATGTATTTATAACACAGCTCTCATGAGAAGGTAGATTTCAGATGTTGCAAAGGCAGCTAGAGAGTAGACTTTCAATAAACCATCTGCTGTTTTAGAAAGGAACATAAGCTAATAATTAATTTACAAACTGCCAAACCTTTAATCTTAAATCAGGAAAGAATTCATTAAAGCAGTAACCTTGTAGACTTTTCAGCATGAGGGTTTCTGAAGATGAGCTGATAGTGAAATTCAGAAGTTTTCCTGAGGATGGGCTGCCAACCATGGGCCCTGCAGTTGATCGTGCCGGGGCTTGGCCTGGCTGCTCATGGTTGAATGCTCACAGGTACCAGAGATAACTGAAACCAGTCCTGGCCCCAGCATTCAGCTCACTGACTTGCACTCCTTGAACCTGGCAGTTCTGGGAGTCCTCAGAACACTGGGGATTTCATTTGAACCTGAAGGATTCAAATGAATCCTTGAGAGACTCAACCTCAGTGTGTACTGCAACTTTGCTGTAAGGGTCATAGGCGCATAGCATACAGAACTGGTTCAGAAGGATGAATCATGAGGCCCAAGTTTTACTGCTTTCATGCTGAGTGGGGAGCTGAGAGCTAGAAGCTACTGCCTCTTACAGGGGTAAGACTTTGGGCCAAATTAAGCAATAGCCTCTGGCTGCCTCTTCCAGCTGAGCTCTAGGCAGATGCAGGATACTACACTGAATTTGCGTGGAACCAAAAACTTCCTGCCCATCAGCAGAATTTATCTCTGCTCTAAAAAAAAAAAAAAAAAAAA
>JACDJE010000061.1:1940562-1991109 GCA_016647715.1 Pavo muticus
TTTTTTTTTTTTTTACACGGGTAATTCGGAGTACACAAAGTGCTTTACCCTTACCATCTCATTTTGTTCTCTCTTCCATATGACCCTTGGGTTTATAGGTTATAATAACTCTGTTTCAACTCCTATTATGGTTAGTGTAGCTGTGGGAATCTAACAGTCAACATCTACCATATCAATAACTACTGCATTCTTAATCAAGAGGAACAAGCCAAAGGAGGTAAGTAAGTAGTTAAGGAGATTACAAGACTTAATTGCCTCCATTACAATAAATAAAAAGCAAATTTTCTTTTTTATTACAAATCTGAGGTGTTGCGTAAATGCATGCACAAAGAAAACTGTATACTCTTCTTTTAATCATAAGCATTTGAGTTTGAAGCTGGATTTTAGCATATCCTCAGAGATCAAGTTTAGCTTTACCCTTGGAAAAATCTAAAGTTTTTCTTTCTTCTTCTGTAAAAATTGTACAATAGACGGTTTAATAAATTTCACTCATCAGTTTACACCACAGATCTTGTTTACTCACAATTGATTAAAATGGGAGGTGTTTCACAAGTAGTAAAAAAGAAACAACTCCTAAAGATATATCACTGCTTTATAGTTTACATTTCCCACAGCACGGCTCACCAGGTCTATAATGTATTTTTCACTCTCCAGTGTTTGCTCAAAGACTCTCAAACACAATATAAATTCCTCTGTCAAATCACACAATTATTTTTACTAATCCATCGAGAATGGCAGAAGCTGAAGCATTTGAACTGCAGCAGCCTCATACAATAATCTAACAGTTCATTCAAGCAGGTGCAGGAAGTGTTATGTAAATTCCAACTAACTTCTTTTTTATGCATGAACACCTCACATTAATATTCCTCAGGCATTAAATTCGTTCCTTTGACAGTCACTACTAACTTACCATAGCCAGTTACCACTACAGCAGTATCAAATTGTATGTACTACAGATGGAACACATTTTCCAAACTACTTTAGTTAAAAAGATAGTAACCATAAAAGAAGGCTTGGCTTTAATGTGCAGAAGAAGAAATAATCAGAAGTAGCACCATGGTGTGCCACAACAATCACTACCACGAGAGATCCTTGGGGAGATTGTCCTGCATTTGAAAGCTGTACATTGAAAACGCTCTTCTGAGATCTATTTGAAAGGCCTCTCACAAAAACTCCAAACACCAGGAGAACTCAAAGAGCATGCAGATCACCACTAAATTTTGGAAATGAAAGTGTTTTCCTTATCCATAGCAACCACAGGTCATTCTTTATCTTAATGGGAAATAAACACTGCACATTTTTGCCAGTGTAAAAGCCTGTTAATTACAGAAGCTAGGATCTCTCCACTTAACACTTGTAAGATCCATCTGTCCTAGCGGACAGTGCCAATCAGTCTTTACAGGAACATAAGACTGAGGAAGGAGGATCTAAGAAGAGGGCTCTCCTTACTGCTAATGTGAAACAGGAGGGTGGGAAGGAAGGCCTTCCACACATTAAACTTCATAGAATTGACAGGTATGGAGAAGTTCACGGCACGTCTTTCCAAATCTGGGCCACATAGCTTGTGAAAACAGGATCCCACCTTCCCACCATCCTAGCCACCTCATGCAATTACTCCTTTACAAATATTTCCTTTCAGCTCCAATGTTTTAAGCACAAGAGCACTCATCCACAGCAGTCTCTTCTCATCTAACAGAAACCCAATTAGGTAGTGGAGAAAGAACACCTCACAGATATCCACGCTGGACTTAGCATTACTAGCAGAGATTGCCTGGGCTAGCAGAAGCTCATAAAGCCCCAAAAGTCCAATGTCTAGGGTCCACCTAACTCCTCAAAGAGAACAAACAAGTGGGAGGATAATTGTGTCTACTGCATCACTACTTCTCCAAGGTGCCTCCAACATCCTGGACTCCACTGAAGCACCTGAAAACCATGTCCTGAAGCAACACAACTTCTTCACCTCTTAGTTACAGGGAGGTGCAATTTGTGCTGCCTGAGGAATACAAATTAAATCAAAATTCACAAAACTGTATTAAAGGGGGACACTGAAGATGAATCAGAGAAAATGTCCTGCAGAGAGAAGGATACAAAATAAAAGGGTTTTTTTTTTCACAAACATGAATGTTTACTGTTAAGACATTTAGAACCATTTTAATTATCTAAACCATAGTTTCTATTTCAGCCGTGAACATAACGTACTGTATTAAACTTAACAGTAGCAGGAACAAAGGTTTATTAGCTAGTTTACAAAATCTCACAAAACAGGTCAATAAAGAGTAGGGAATGTCAGCTAAAATGGTGACTTATAGCAATACATGATTATAAAAAATAAATGGTTTTATGGGTTTTATATTGCTGTGCTGTATTTCAGATAAAAACACAATCTCAAAGCAGAAAAGTCTTGCTGCATTGCACAATGGGTAGATCTGTGTTAAGTAGCCATAATACATTTCCATCCTGCTCAGAAAGCATTTAACATGCACTGAGTTTAGGCGTAAATGACTTTAATGAGATTAAGTAGAAATTAACTCTCGTATCACAGGAATACAGGCCAGACGCAAACAATCTTTACTAAATTACTATAAACAAATATTCCTTTTAGCAATAACAGCCAATGATATACTACATCAGTAGATGAGGGAGTAAGGAAGAGGAATATCACTCCACCAGTTTTTATTGGAAATCTTACTAATTCATTCTGATGCAAAAGGTGAGAAGGATCACCTATCCCAAAGAACTGGATGGCTTTTAAGGTTGTGAGTACTTCTTCAGTTGTATAGCCATTGTAGACAGTCTCCAGGCCCACTAAATCCTTTCATTCAGCTATTCTGCACCTGTTGAACTCTTGATCCAGCATCTGTTGGCACTGCTTGGTGCCTACATCAGTGTACCCACATTGCAGGGCCTGGTAATGTGATCACAGAACAGCTTCTGGAGGTACTTACTTATTGGACTTCCCTAAGCAAGCCTCACTGAGCTTCCCTTGACAGCTGGTCACATCCTCATAGAAAAACACCCCCCTGTTCCCGTTACATTGCCTGGAATAGGAGTTGTCATGAATTCCAGCAAAGTGAGTTGAGAGGTAAGTATTTTATTATTTCATGTTACTGGCTTTGATTTTAATGCTGAAGATTTTACTTAAATTTTTTAAGAAATGTAACATGGCATTGCTATGATGATTAACTTGAAGTATTATTGCAATGCTTTTTGGTCTCTGTCTAAAATTCACGAGCATGATTTCAAATAAAATTGCACTATAGAAAAACACTGCATAGTAAACAGGCATAGATTCATGTAAACCTCAGTGCTTGTGGCTAAATCAGGCATTATTGGCAGCAGCTGACTTGCATCACAGAAGTGCTCTCTTTGGACAATAACAGCCCAACAAAGTGCCCTACAAAAAATCATTCCTAAATGACTACTGATTGTTTTAGAAGCACTCCTTTCATAAGTCATATTTTCCACTCGGAAGACATGTTTAGATACATTCTGGCTGAATCTATTACCATTTGTCACCTATCATTAAACAAACAGATTTGGCTCTTACCTGCACTTATACGAAAATTCGCTTTAAGAAAAGGCAGGCTGGACTGGAAAGATCAGAGAGTTATCTTGGAGACAGTATCCCAGCATGAGAATAAGAAAAGACAATGAGTATGTTCCTGGTGTTGCAACAGACCAATAATACATTCTATTATTTTTATGATGCAGGAGGTAGTTAAATCGTCATTCTAGAAGACTGACAAATATCTAGTCCTTGCTGTTTCTGCTCTTCTGCAGAGACTTTTTCAGTGAAAGGACTAAAACAGAACAATATTAAAACTCCCTCCTCCCCATAGATGACTAGAGAGAGACTGACATTCAAAATATCACAAATTTCATTTTCTCATTATTCTATATCAGTACCTGAGAGCTTCACAGCAGGTGAGCCTGAAACAGTCAGTCTATGGGTGTTCTTGTGTCCCTTTAATTCGTGCTAAAACCAAAAAGAACCTCTAATCAAAAAACAATCAGAGAAGTAGTTCTATTACTTGAAGAGGCTGCGTTTTGATTGAACAGTTGTAGTAGCTATCTTTTAAGCCTTTATCTCCTACAGACTGACTTTTAACAGCTGTTCCCAGTGTCACTCTTTTCTACTGAATTTTAATAGCCTTTACCGTAACACATTCTGACATATTTAAAGGGGCTGGGCTTCCTGTGGTCACTCCTGTGTTGGATTGCGTACTTGCCACCTGTGGGTTATATCACCCTGAACATGAATTCAACATGGGCTAGCTAGCCACTTCTAAAAAAGCACCTCTTCCTATCTCCTAAAATAATGTGGCATGTCTTCCTACAGATATAAAAAGTATAATAGAAATATAATACTGCCAAACAAGTCCGATATTCATGGAAGTCATTCACAGTTTGCAAAGTGACAGTGAGAGAACTGCCTTCTTCAACTCCTGCTGTTGTACCTGACTAAATATCAGTAAATGATTATTACTGTGTTCTGAGATGTTACCTCCTGAAGTGAAACCGAATGGTTCTGAATGACTGCTTCTTGCAGATATATGGCTTAAATTCTGTTATCAGAGTCTGTTTTTTAAGGACCATGGTACTGAAAGACACAGGCATATGCAAAACCAGCTCCTGTTTCTGTTTTAATAATTTGCTGTGTGTATTGTTCGTGTCTCTGAGAGCAAAGCTGTTGAAAAACTTTTCAGGGGGGAGAATGAAAGATGCTCAGGAAATATGGCAATGATTTAAAACCCACAAAGATTTATTTAATAGCCACAAGTTTCATTATTTCATAGCTAGCTTAAAAATTTCAGTAATTCCACTAGGCCTGACCTGCAGTTTTACTTCAAAAGAAAACCCACAAAAAACATTTATAAAATTGGACAAACGTAAATCTTGGGGCATATGTGTGTTTGCATGTGTCTCTACTTGTCAGGGAGTGATATCCAGTGTTATCCAGGGTTTGTTTAGCAGAATCTTATCAATGATTTAATGAGCTGTTTGTTAGGCAAGAATTTTCTAAGAGGAGACACCACAGTCAGAGTCACAGCTTAAATAGAAAAGCAGTTGAGTGGTAACACAAAAAGGTTGAATTGTATCTTCAGAAACACATTTATGCATGCTTATTCACTTTCACTTACCCATGAAAACAATACACAGTCAACTCATGTAAACACTAACCCAGAAGCATACAGAATTACCCAAAGTGTCATTGTGCAGGAGCTTAAATAGGCACTTAGTTTACATAAGTGCATGCTCCTCCTAGGCTCCTGGCAGATTAGTGCAGGCATTAAGGGAAGATTCCTTTGTGCACATTGAAAATGTACAACTAACATCTTAATTTGCCATTCTACCTTTTCCAATTTGATTTTAAAATTCACAAAGCTATTTGTTGTTGTTGTTGTTGTTGTTTTTCAGTACTTTGAAACACTATATGGTGCACACCAACTGAGAAATGCTCCTTCTCCAACTTTACATGTGAACTTTCTGTTTATTGCACAATGCCCTTTCAGAAGTAGCAGGGAATTCTTACCAGAACAACTTAGAGTGGTTCAGAGAGCAGATAGGGGTGCAGCACAGAGCAAATCAATGTAACTACTTGAATGTAACTACTGTGAAAGCTACTACCCATTCCTGTTACTTGTAGGACAGGTAGAAATGCAAGACATCTATGATGTGTTAAACATAGTGCCTTTCCATCCTTCATTTATGGGAATTCATTTTCATTTCCTGGATCCTGCTGTGGAATGCTTCCAATAGACTGCACAACAGCTACCATTTAAATATTTTTTAAACTGAGAACAGTTGCTCAACATAGGGATGTTTGGTTTGTTCTCTGGCACTGAGCATCAGTATTAGCTTCCCTGCATGTATCCTGACAACTCCCACAGTTTGGGGCCTGAGAGCAAATGGAAAACAATTTACAGACCTTTAACAGTACTTGTTATTACTGTTCATCTTCTGCACATTCATGCCTGAGGAGAGAGCTGCCAGGACAACAGTGCTAGGCTCAGGGAAAGAAGCAAGGAAAGGACTGAGTAAAGAGGATATACAAGCAAACTAGGATAGATTTAAGCAGGACTGAATTTGAATCAAGGAGACTGGAACTCAGCAGCAACTCTTCTCTCCCCTCCCAGTACACCGCATTTCAGTATCTGATATTTAATGAATGGAAATTCCGAGTAACTTCACTAAAATACAGATATGCACATAGTGACCACAGTCAGTACAAGCCTATATGCTTCCAGCGAAAGAAATCATAACAAAATGTGCATGAGCTGGTAAAAACTTGGGAAATAAATCTATTATAAATGAAATTCCATTCAGAATCTAAGCTTTTTACAGTAACAATCTGTATTTTCAGTAGCAATACGGATCTCGCACAATTACATTCACGCTGCCTTTGGGTCATATTTGCCCTTCAATCTTTACCACTCCTTCATGCTTTGATGAGGAGCATCCTGCAAAGGCAGCATCTCCCTGTCTCCCCTCTCAGTCTCAAAGGATGCTGAATATCCAGTGGTGGACAGTGTGGAGCAGGCCAGAAGCACATGCACAGTCATACTGATGTGGACACACCTAAATAAGTTCGATCCAGAATAATTCAGCAGAAAGAAACCAAATTTCTGGATAAAGATAGGCCTTATAAATAAAGCAAGGAAGTATTTTCAGTATGAGTGTGAGCAAAAACCACAGTTTATTCTGGACATAATAGTCTGGCAGTTAAAACATCTACAGCTGCTTAACTGCATACTCACTTCTCCTTACAAGTTCCCTAGAAATACTGCACGCTCTGTTGATATATTACATACACAAAGGCATTTACATGTGCAGGAGAGAGAATTCCTTTCAGAAGTTGCTCTGCACTGCAGCATAAATACCATAACACTGAAGTGGAAGTTGTTAGCATATCTTACCAGTAGGTCAGTCAGCAATTCCATCTATCTTTTTGACAATTTGTTCACAGCTTCCTAATTCCCTCGCGTTTTTTTGTCCGGGGAAGCCCTTTGGAATGCACCGTGAATGTAGGTTCCCTTTTCTTCAGTGTTGTATAAAGGAAAGGCACAGAGCAAGGTTTTCCATGAAGCCAAACGCACGTTCCTTCACAGCTCCTTCCTATCAGAGTTAATAAATTCCTGATTCAAAATTCAGAGCAGCTCCAGCCGATTCCCTCAGCAGTGGCTCCACTTTAAGAGGTGTTAAACAGCCTCATTTCCTATTGCTTTCAATGGGAGACGCCTGGCCCACTGAGTTCTGGTCCATCTATGGTTTGTGTAGTGGAGCCAATTTCAAGCACAAGTAATACTGATAGCACTAACCGGTCTTTTTATTCTTGGTGCTTAAATCAAAGTCAGAAATGAGGAAAACAATTTTACTCCAATCCACCTGCACGTTCCTCTCTCTGTCAGCTCCTTGTATTCCTTGTTAGGAAAAAGAGCTGTGTAATGCCAAAACAAGAGGTGGTATGATCCAGATGACATGAATATAATACCTGCCACAAAAGAAATCCTCAGAAAAGTTTCATTCATGACATCCAACAGAGATGCCAAAAAAAGCTTGCTGAAGAACCACTGTTATTTTCTTTCCTGGAAAGCTAGCAGCCTGTACAAGCAAAGTGACTGCACATTTTAAACAGATTCTACATCCTTCTCAGGACTTTACTGTACATAACCAGTCAAAAAAAATAAATCTAAATTCTGCCCTCACTCATCTCTAGGGGATCTGCACTGAATTTAGTTAAGACAAAAAATGTGAAAATAGACACATCTTTTGGCCCACCTGCTCCACTGAAGATTTCGAGTACAGCATGCCTAGACAGACAAAAGAAAAATTGTACCTCAAATAGAATTTTAAAAATTATGAAGTATTTTCCATATTTATTTTATCCTTTTTTAATTCCAATTTTTTGTGTATGTTTTAGAGTGCCCTTATCATGGTACTACATGCATATAATTTATAAACAAATATACACTGTGGGGGCCTGTTAAACTGTACTGATGGGGTGCACTATCAAAAAGTTTTAGAGACTACTCTTCTACAAGTTTTCTTATGTTTTATCTGAGAACACTGTCACAACAAATTATTTTGATAAGATTAACGAAATTGCTTTTCAAATGCTGTCTTGAGTAATTAGTATTTCCATCATTAACCTAAGATCTATGAAAACAACAAACAGAAAAACTGCTTTTGTAGTCAAGTCATGTCCCACTCCTCCCTTTGGGACTCCCCAAAATGCAAAACAACTGACTCCCAGTTAACTGATAAGTTGCCATGAATAGCACATACAGAGCCAATCATAACATTACAGAATGGGAAAGGGAAGGAAGAGGCTGGAGGTGACACCCCATGTGCTATATGCTTACACTGCCCCAGCTCTGGCTTCCAGAAGAATGGTTCCACAAAAACTGCCCACATGAATGGATTGAAATGGGCCATAAAACATCTGTGCAACAAATCAAAGACCTCATGTATTTTAAATAATATCACTTCTAAGTAACCATACGTGTGTTGTACTATTTTAATCAGTACTCAGGTTTGCCTGTGTGTACTGTTACAATTATTACCTTCACATTAGTGCTGACTTCAGCCTCCTAAATCCCTACTCAAACAATAGTTCAGAGGATGACATCATCAGCAAGGAAAATCCTAATGGGTCCAAGCAGGCCAAGCTCTCACCTCAGGAGCTCCTGAACATCCCACTTGCAAGGGGGAGAGGGGCTGGGAATACATTTCATGGATACATTAAAGATACATTAAAAGAATGCCACTTAGGATAGCTAGCTCACTAGTCAAATTATTTGCTAAATAATAGAGCATGTGTTGTTTTAAGCAAGCAAGCTTTTTTTTTTTAATTTAAAAAAAAAGATTTTTAATGCTTCAACAGTGTATTACTAAATAAACTGACAAAACATCTCGGAACTAACATAAACGTGCAATTTTAATGCCTTCTAATCACACAAATCAGCACAAGATTTTTGTACTTGTGCATGACCTTCTTCAAATTATCCCTCCATTTTGGCTGAATCAGAATAAGCGTGGGCTATTTGATAAAAAACACTAAGTGTGTGAAATGAGGGGCCCTCATCGCTTCTGCCAGACTCCTCTTGACAGAATGATGATAGAAGCATCACATCCCTGGGAGAGTAAATGCAAACTGACAAGAGATGAGCCTTTAGATGTTGAATATAATCTTGAATTGTGCTTGAAGTGTCTTATTATCTTGTCTTTTGATGTCTGCAGGGGTGGCTCATTGTTAGAAAAAGGAAAGCCCTTGCACATCTTTGCCATCTTTAAAAATTGTTTGGCCTTTAACAACTGCTTTTCCAACTAATGTCCATTTCTCCTGACAATAAATATGGCAGGTCGTCAGCAAGTGACAAACAATTTACTTTACATGCCAGGCTTTTATGGTTTTTGAGAGCTCATGTGGAAGCATATTTTAAAAAGCAGGAGGAAATTAGTATCATTACAAATGTTAAGATGGCTGCATGTATACTTCCCTGTGTGGTTATTCATTGCTGCTACATTCTGCAGGTCCCACTTTAAAGTCCTGTCTTTCCTGCATTCGGACTGCTGTTAAAGTTCTTTATTTATCATTGACTAAAAATAGTCAATGAAAAATAAAGAGCAAGAAGCAATTTTCTTCTGCTCTAAAAAAAGCACTATTATGGATACAGTACATGGGTAATGCATGAAATCATATTTATTAATCATAACAAATCAATATCAGTAGTGATATGGCACAGTTTACCTGTATAGCAGACCCTCACAATCACATCACCGTTTTTTCCACCTTCAACAGCTTTTCTTTTTTTTTTTTTTTTTTTTAACTTAAAAGTTTAATGACGAATCAGATCAATATGATTCCTTAGCAACTAAATCACAGGCACACTAGTTTTTCCTGTCACAGCACCAGTTTTGCGAAAGCAGTCAAGTTCTTTTTTCAGGTCTCCGTCACTCTGAGAATCCATAAGAATTCTCAAATGGATCATAAACTGTTACAGGGTTCAGGTTATTGTATCATTATAAAAACGTATTGATACACTACAGATGACAAGACATGCAGCTCTCCTGCTAGTCTATTACAACCATCTGAATACCACAAGAAATATCAGATATAAACAAAATAAAACAGTCAGCAGTAAGCTGTCTTTTAAGAATCTTATTTATATATATATATATTTTTAAACTGTCTTAAGCTGTTTCAGAATACAGCAGTTATTCAAAGCCACAGAAAATACAAAACCAGAACAGACCGTCAAAAAATAATAATTAAAAAAAAACACAGAAGCCTGACCAGAGTCTGGAGATTTAATTTCTGTTTTTATTTATTTTTAATCACTGCAAGAAGGGGCCTGATTCTGCTCCTCCCCACAAGATGGATGCTTTGCTCTGAGTTCTCAGGCTGGTCACTGCCTACACCCTGCTGTGGTGCAGGAATGGCTCTGACTTGATCCACTGGAGGTCTGGAGACACAAGCCATGGGTCCCAGCAGACCCAAAGTTGCTCATCAACAAGGACATCTCGTCTGAGGAAGCCTTCGTATCATTCGGTCCCTCTTTTATTCATGGCCTCATAAAAGCAAAGAGATGTGGGGGCTGGGGGAGAGCAAGCAGCACCAACTGATTGAAAGATTTTTTTTTTTTTTTTTTTTGTCAGCAACTGTTATGAGAAGGCTCACCCTGCTGTAGCCACGCACTTAAAGTAAGATGACTGGGAAAGCAATGCATCAAATCACAGCCACGGAGCCACACAACAGCTCCCTTCATTCTCTTCAAAAGAGAAAAATCAAATGATGTACGCAGTTGCTCGTCTGGCTGGACATCAACATTACATTTACTATGCTAATGAGAATAAAGTATATTCAATTATTAAACAAAAGTATAAAGAAATTAATTTTCTTTTTTTCTTTTTTTCTTTCCTCCAGTTATAAATTCACTTTTCCATTGGAGAGATTTGTGGCTCGCAGTCCCAAATATTTATGATATGAGGCAAGGAAGCATAAGAAAGGAGGAGAAATAGCAAGCCTATACATTTACAGTCACCTTTGAGCTCATATATATCTGTCCCATTGCTTATTTTTCTAGTCATGCTTTTATTTCAGTAGTAATTACTATTTTTTGGTGCATAATTATTTTTTAGAGTCTAATTATGACAATCTGCACTACCAGTCTTATGAACATTCCCTAAAAAACAAAACTTCTTTGCTTATCTGACAGATTTATGTACCTTTCAGCATTGGTAAAAACATGGCTGCTGCCCAGAGCAGGTCAGATTTCAGCCCTTCAGGACTACTGTCCATTCTGCAACGCCAAACCAGCAGGCATGAGCCTTCATGATATCAACATCTATGTACACAATGGAAGGGAAGACCATGGTAACCCAGGACTGACTAAATAATTCCTCTTTTGGCAAAGATGAAGACACCACAAAGCGGTTACTCCTTATTTTCCGTATGTTCAGCTGACATTAAGCTGGAACACGGGAGGATGCAGAGCCCTGTCTGAGTGCAAAAGGGACTGTCCGTGGTTTGGCACAGGTGTATTAATGTAACAAACACAGCACGCATCCCAAAATCTTCCTGCAAGCGCGCCAATGGGTGCTCACCCAAGACCTCTCAAAATCTAGCCTCATGTTTATTCAAATTGCTAAGCAAACATGACATCTTCACACCGTGCAAGTAAATCCCAATTACATGCAAAAGAAAATATAAAAACTGCCCCATGTTGTATTTGCTCAAAAGATTAGAATGAATTCAAATGATCTTTCTTCCTCTCCAGTTAATACCGTGCTACCTCAACAAATAATTACACATTCTTAATAATATAATATATTAAAGTACGCCTTAAGGTATATTTACTGAAGAACAATTCTGGCTTCTTGATTAAACAAGGGTTTTAGATCATCCTCTTCAAGTAACAAATCTTACCCCAAAGAATAAGCTTCAAGCAAAACACGGAAACCTAAAGAACCTAGAACTCAGCAGCAGAGAAGCAAAACACTTGAGAAGACGTTACTGACACCTTCCTGGGCATGGCTATGTGCACCATGCATGTGTATGCATGCACAAACAAGTGCAAAAGGAGAGGGGAAGAGCTGCAAAATTGAGGTGTAAGAAAGGAAAGAAGGCATTTTTGTTTCTACTGAACCTCTATGAGACTTGGCATAAGTAGTGAGACTCTATGTCCACTGCAGTCTCCTAAAGGACTTTCATTATCTCCTGCTGGAACAGAACCGACTGCTAATAATTCATTATTCAACAACTTAAAAGCAAGACATAAACAAGTGGGACTAGGTGAGACTGGACAATGAGACAGAAAATTAAAAAGACCTCACAGAATCACTTATGGTCAACCATCACCTGAACAGAAACACACACAACTATCTCTAAAAGCCAGTATTACAGCACTTCAAAAAATACCACAGCAGTTTTCAAAGAACTAATATAATCATAAATTGCTGTAGTTTCTCACAGGAAAATCTTCTTCTCATTTGTTTAACACTCACATCTTCAGAGTAACATAAAATTGCTTTAGAACTGACTCTCATTGCAATAAAATAATTTACACCCTATTCCAGCCACATTGATAATTTTAATATTTAATCCTTTTTTTTTTTTTTAAAAAAACCCTTGTTACCACTTTCAGGTAGTGTGACCAGGGTTTTTTGTTTGTTTGCTTTACTTTCCGAAATTAAAACAGTGATTTACCTTTCTGAAAAGAAAGGACACATGATAAAAATAACACACTCTCCCCAACAACTCCTTCTGTATACTCTGAAATAAAAACAGAAAAATCCAAATTATCATTAGGAATAGCCAAGCAGTACCTTAGCGTTAACCACATTTTAGAGAGTTGCCAGGGTATGGGTTGAGCATCGATTTGGTAGACGTAGATATCCATGGAATATCTACAGAATGAACCCAATTTCAGTCTCTCTGAAAACAGCAAGTTTTATTTAGCCAGACAGGCTGAGGTACTATTCTTCTCTAGATGACCTCAGCTTTCAAAGTAAAAGGGCTCAGACCTGCTTTCGAGAGCATCAAAGCAATATCAAAACATAAAGCAGGACATGTCACAATACAAATCTCCTTTTGTTTCATACCGGTATTGATTTTGATTCTTACACAGGGAAGAAAAATAAAGACTTTACATGAACAAACATCAAACCATTTCCATTACAAAATAATATTCCAGTTGAAACTCACAAATTATGACACCTTTAATTTTATACTGCTTTTGCCCCTCTTCATCATTAATTTTCTGATTAAGTTGTCATTTTAATGTAGCTTCTATCACCAAGCCCATCATGAACAATTTCTGTAACCAGCAAAATGTTATTTTGATAGCACTAATAGTAGAACTAGTACTAATGGTAACTGTATTAAAGGATAAAAAATAAACCATCAGTAGGGAAAAAAAAAAAAAAAAAGAGTATACCAAATACACCACTATATCAAATTAGAAAAAGCCAAAATGCTGATCTTCCCATCCTCTGACCATCTCTCTCCCCAGAAAGAGACCACAGGTGATGGATGTAACAGAAAGAAACAGCTTTGCAACGAAAAAGAAATAAAACAAAGAACCCACAAGTATCAGAAAGAACAAAACCTAGGAAAACAACACAACAAGGAAAACCAAGTGCTACATAGGATATTAAAGAGAAAAATGATCCATAGGAGAATGGCAACTGTTACTATGAGCCTCCTACAGCTACCTCTGCCTTTGGATATTTTTAAAAAATTTATTAACCTGACAGCAGGAAACTTTATACAGCTTGCCCCCTGACAGTGTGCCAGCTTGGTATAAGCACTTGCTATCTCTTTGTTTAGCATAAGGAAATCAAGAGAGGTGTTAAGTGATGCCATGTGCACATTTGGGCAAATACACCTTCTTCTCTGTCTGCCTCTCTTGCATATTTCCAAGAGAACTTGCTGCATCGCATATAGTCCAATAGTAACATCCAATTCTCTTTCCTTCTCTATTTTTTGCATTTGCTTCCTTTTTAATGTGCAAGTGTCTGATCTATTATTAATCTCAAAACACAAACCTGCAAGGATCTCAATCAAAGAAAGTAACAGTTCTTTCACAAATTACCTGTTTACTGCCTGGTAGCCAGCAAGCTCCCCTTTGAAACCGCCAGCCATTTATGTTGCTTTTAAACAAGTTTGTTTGTTGATGTTATTTTTATAGCTTCAAAGACAGGGGAAGAAAGATTAACTAATTAAAAATGAACTATTTGTCATTCAGTCATACAAATTGCATACTCAGATTTCATTTTTTCTCCTTCCCGCACTAATGTTAGTTACTCTGTATATAAATAAGGCTTCAAGCCTCATTTAAGAAATGCATAGCGTACACTTAGCTAAAAAAAAAAAAAATAGAAAAGAAGCAATTAGAAATTCATGAGAAATAAAAATTTGTCTTAAAAAAAAAGCATTACTTTCTCCACACTCAAAATAGTTGTGTGTTTTGGTTTTTTTTTTAATGTTTTGTTCTTTTTTTTTTTGTTTTTAAATTGGTTCCCTTTGTCACAGTCGAGATGCAGTAATGACTGGTTTATTTTCATAAAAGCAAGGGAATTTACAAGTAATATTTCCTCTTCATCAGCCCAGTTTTGCTTACACTGATGGGTAAAGGGAGCAGGAGCCCAGCCTCTCCTTGTGTCGGTATGCGGGCCCGTATCGGCAGCAGTAGCACATGGGCACAGCAGGAGCCCTGAGCCAGCAATGGATTTTGCATCTTACCACCGCATCTTACTTTGTGTTTCAATAGCCACAACATCTTCTTAGGCTCTAATGGGCATCTGCTGCCTGCTCACCAGTGCATTCTCTCCTTCGACTTTGGTGAGAACTACTCTAAGAAATCAGACAATAACGTAAGTCAGAGGAGTAATTCAAGCCCCTAACTGTTCACAAACTTCTATTTTTAAATGTTGATATCAAACATATCCTTCAGAAATCACACGATCTATCTCATCATCAAATTTTCAGATTCGTTGAAAACTTACAAGCCTGTATTGTGAGCTGATATTCTAAATGTGCCAACCCTTAACACTCCCTGTTGGCACCACCCTTAGAATGAAACAGTGCTCCTAATTCAAAGATTACATGCTTTAATGAAAGTATCCCACATTCAGGCACTAGCAGGACTGGTCCCAGGGCCCTTTCTGATTGTATGGGTAACCGATAACACCTCACACCAAAGCATCCACAATGCGGAAATTGCTGTGGATCTGCTGAACAAAACTACATGAAGAGAAAGGAGTTTTTTTTATGCAAATTGAACCTATCTCAAATGCTTGCTGTGCCTACAAGAAAGCCTTAGTTTTAATATTGAAACAATCCAGGCTTTAAACTTCCCTTGAACAGAAATAAACACTAGAGCCTTAAAATGCAGTGAGAGTAATGAACACACTGCTTGCTTTCCCTGGATTTACCAAATCTCATCAAAACATTTCTGATGGGCCGACACCTTGTAGGCGCTTAAAATATGAGAGTATAACCAAAACACAGAGAATCATCCTTAAATACAGTGATGAAAGCTAGGCTCCTTATTTGTGGGCCTTCCCCCACAGGCGAACCGTGCTGCTAATGACAGTGACGTGAGCTTCTCTGAGCAGCCTGGCAGTGACCCCTGCTCTGACCTGCAGAGCCATCGTCTCCAGAGGTGAAAAACAATTTAGCTTTCACCCTCTGTAACCGAAACAAAGCCAGAGTCATAAATTCTAATCGAGGCAATTCTCATTTTAAAATGATATTGGATAGCGTATGTTTCCTTAAAGAGCAATATCAGGGACCTGCTAGCAGAGCACCATGAACTAGAAAGAACTTCTGCCCTGTTCTGCTGCAGCATGCATGTGTATGCTTCTGTGGGAAGACGCCCTCAGGTCTGAGTGGTGGTAACGGTTCTGGGAAGGAAAACAAAATACCAAAGCCAGCTCAGGGTTTTGAAAACAAACCCTTGTTTACAGAAATGAGTGCAGATTCCTTTAACTCTCAGAGCCCACTCACTATTTCAAACGTACGCAGCATTATGAAGAAGCAGAAAGCTGGTACAGAACCACAGCCTTCAGTTCAAGCACAGGAAGCCTAAGATTTAATTTCACAAATCCTCACCAGCACAAAAAAAAGGTTAGTAAGCATTTTTTTTCTCTTTTTTATTTTTCTGCTGTCCTGCAATCCTTAAGTAGGAAATATTTCTGCTCCACAAATATTGGCTGGGTCTTGCACTCAATAAAATACCTACTATTTTTTTTCTTTTTTTCTTTTTTTTTTTTTAATTTGTAAGCTTTATGCATAGAACTACAGGCTTGATATATATTAAAAACAAAACAAAACAAAACAAAAACACCTTCTTATAATTTAGTAGAATTATCTTAGCCAACATCTAATTTTGTCACAAATTACCTTTGATTAAGGATTCATTGATGATCTGATCCAACCCTGTAAAAGCCAACTTCAGCCCACAGGTGCTTCTCAAGCTTGGACGAATTTCCTGGGATTTTTGCTGTACAGGGAATTTCACACGCAACATAAGCCCAGTGTCTACACCAGCTTTTGAATCTCAGCAGTTATGATATTACACAACTAAACGTTGTTTTGTTCTTGATATTTCCAGACCAATACTTGATAACTTATTTCAAACTTCTTTAAAGACATTGTGTAAAAAGGCACCTAATTTAGTACCAAATCCCAAAGTCTTTATTCAAGCAATGCTGCTACTTAACGTTAAAAAAAAAGCTTTTTCTAATGAGAACTGGGAAATTAGGCCTGTGTGGCTATTTTGAAGCATACTGCAGAGTAACACAAGCTGATCTGAAAATGACACTGCCAGGAATGTCAGCCAGCCAACCTTAAATTCTGTGTTGCTTAATTACTTAACATGACTAAAACAGAAGACATTGCATCGCAAATATTTTAAACAATAAATAACAACCACAAGATCTCTTATTAAGCAACTTTGCCTCTTGCTGCTCAGCAAAAGTGGGTTTTCTGGAACTGCAACTCTAAACCTGCACAAACTCCAGACTTCAAAATGCTACTTCTGAGCTTACATATCTCAGAATATAGAGATTTCCCAATATTTTGTGCTTCAGAAAGCATTTCTCATTGTGTTTAACTCTCTTTTTGTTTCACGTTATTTCAGTATTGGAAGTTTTTTGCATGCAGGTACTAAGATGTGAAAAAGCCCACTGATAAAAAAGCACAAGGTGAGCATTACAGCTACAACCCCTCCAGCTACAGGGCAGCCATTTCTTCTGGAAGTAAAACCAAACAAAAACACCACAACAGAAAGAAAAGCAGGCAAACATGCAGCAAGCGCAACCACACTAATCCCTGCTGCTCCTGCCACCCCTCACAAGTAATACTGCAACACTGTGACTAAGCGCCCCACTCCCAGGCACCAACACACAGCTTCAGGTGGGAGCTACTTCAAACTGCCAAAATTCTGTCCCAGCTGGTGCTGCTATCTGAGACACACAGGGCTGCAGCATCTACCTCATCATCAGTACCAGAGCACCCACAAGAGAAACAAAAGTTTAATGCATATCTTTCCTAGTCAAACATAAGCATAATTCATGGTAGCCCTGCCCTCCTCTCATCTGGGGCAGGGACTGAGATGTTAAAGAGGTGCCTTTTTTGGGCTATGTGCTACCAAAACAAAAAATGAATATCCACTGTTTCTGTGCTATGCAGTGAAATACTGAAACAATGAAGTGTAAGATAAAAGACGTGGATTTTAGGAAAAGGTACAGGTGAGCAATGTGGGACTTTGCAGAAATAAACCCATCTGTCACAATAAGGCCAAGCAGAATGTGTCCAATGAGAAAGAATAAAGCTCTTTGCACCTAATCATTCAATTCTGCTCATCTGTATGAAAATAAGACTCAGGAAATATTGCTCACATCGACAAAACATAAGACACACAACTGCTGGTCATCCATTTCCACTAAATCAGTGCATGATATTCACCATTTTTTCAAGAAACGTGAAAGAGACAGTGTAGGAAAACTTTGTTATTTTATGGACCTGTCTCCTCCCTGTGACTTTCTAAAATGCTTCTCCATCTCTTGCTTAAAAGATCTGGGCAAATTTTCACATAGAATTTATTACATTCTATATTATATAAAGGAAATTCTTTTCTTTCATCGCATAGAAGAAAGAGGAAGAAAATGCCAATCTCTATGTCATCATATGTCAAACACATCCACAAATAATGTAATTTCAGAGACTGCAAATAAAGCCCCAAAGTATGCACTCTTAACATGCTATTCATAACATTAAACAAAGAGAAACAGATATAGAATAATCCTCCATATGCAAGTATCAAAGCTTTAAATAAAAGTAAATTTTAAATATTTACTGCAAATATATCTTAAAGGGACACATCCAAGACATAAAGGCTAAATATCTATTTTGAATAAATTTGCTTCATTTCATCCTTCAGTGTATCAAAACAGCTCCATTTTTCTTTCCTTTCTGTTCTCAAAGTTACTAAAATTAACTGGTAAGAGCTCTTGCTACAACATCTGTAGCATTTGTTGTAATTGTCACAGAACCCAGATAAGCAGTACCTAAGTTTGTACTGAGGCAGCTGAACTACCTCACCTACTTTTCTGTTTTTTTTTTTTTTTACTTAGGAGCATCTTTTTAGCAGTATATATACCAGGCTAGCAAACACACTTGCTGAAACAAACAGCACAACATACTAATTTGTAGTTTTTCCAACACTGTTTTAGGTACACAAATTACATTTATAATTCAGGAGATCAGATATTGTTGCACATCATTCCTACAATCCCACACGGCAACTCTAATGAAAGTACATGTGTATATTTCATTACCACTGTTGAGCACCCAAATGACAATGGCTCAAAAAACAGCCCACCTTTTATCACAGGACTCGCCTGGTCTAAAAGCAGACATTTCAGTACTCTCAAATTAAAAGTCCATTTTTCTTTTTTATATACCTTGCTATATTTAACAGATGCACCCTATACATTTGATCAGATAAAATATATAAACACAGTAGAAGATATTTATACCAATATATATGCAAGTAACAGCCTCCTGTATTTTAGACATCAGAATTACTTCCTGGATGAAATGGACTAAAACAATTGTTACGTGGTGTGTGAATATACAAACTGATAACAGAAATTGTGTTTTCCATGGAAACAAAGATTACTAAGGGGGTACTTAAACACGGATGTGATATTCAGTAATGGTCATTACTGCAATTGAGAAATTAAATTTTAGGTTTATTGTAATTATTTTCCCTTATTTGCAGCAAAGTTACTGAGTAAAACATTTTTGTGCTATTTCTTCTAGTAAGAGATGAGGAATATTTTTAAAGAAAGTCACATGTATTCTTTTATTTATAAAATCTTGCAGCTCTAACTGTAGCTGAAATACTGAAATGTGAACACCACTACAGATTTTCTTACAGATTATGAAATCAAAACTTGAATCTCAGAAAATGGGCGCTCTCTGTGCCTTAAAGCTGCATCCTCATTAAACAACATATTTCTCCTTTCAACTTCTACCTATAGGATCATGGAAAAACTGAGGAAATGCTCTCCTTCAATTAAGGTTTCTCTTAAGTCACAAATGGAAATAATTAAAAGGAACTCCTCCAAGAGAGCAGTCACACTAAACCCAAAATGTCACTATGTACCGTGGAGTACTGCTCCAGCTCAGACATCTATCAACATCTATCACTCAAGCACGCGCCTCAACAACTCTGCTCCCTTTTCTGATTAGAGATCAGAGTTGCCTGAGTTGGCTTACAGGGTGTCATCCGTTTGAATGACAGATGTCTGTGTTGGAGTGCCACTCTTACTGCTTTTGTTTTGATGAGGAAAGGTTATGCTTTCATCTGGCATAATTTAGGCTATTTAAAAATTAAATAGTTTTTTTTTTTTTCTTTTTTTCTGGCACACGCTTTAGAAGAAATATTTTATTTCTAATTTAAATTTTAAAAACATCAGCTCCACGTGCACTACGCTTGGCAGCCTTTGTTTACTCAATATAGAGGGTCTGCGATGGGACTGTCTCAGCTCTCCTCATGCTGCTTTATCTTTACCATTTAAAATGGTAGCTCCTCAGTTTAGCCCAGTCACAGACAGGGCTGATAGCATATCAGGCACTCACATCAGCACTAAACGCCATAAATGTTAACGAACTACTCCAAGAAAAAGGATTCCCCTTCCATTTTTAACATTAGAGACCTTGGAGCCAAATAAGAACATAAAATGAGCGCAACTTGCATAAAATAAGTTCGTTGTTGACAAAAGTTTTCAGGACGTGACACTGTCACTGCAGTAGCCAGGCGCAGTGGGAGCAGAGGGCTGATTGCCTGCATGCTCTGAGCTACTCCTTGGTACTTATGAGAGAACTGAGTGAACAAAAAAAAAAAAAGGAAAAAAAAAAAAAAAAAAGAACGGGGGGGAGATTGCTCTTCCGGACAACATGGTAGCAGTGAAATGAAATACCTAGACAGACTTACCGAAGAGCTTGCTGGGAGTTCTTACCACCGCATCTTACTTTGTGTTTCAATAGCCACAACATCTTCTTAGGCTCTAATGGGCATCTGCTGCCTGCTCACCAGTGCATTCTCTCCTTCGACTTTGGTGAGAACTACTCTAAGAAATCAGACAATAACGTAAGTCAGAGGAGTAATTCAAGCCCCTAACTGTTCACAAACTTCTATTTTTAAATGTTGATATCAAACATATCCTTCAGAAATCACACGATCTATCTCATCATCAAATTTTCAGATTCGTTGAAAACTTACAAGCCTGTATTGTGAGCTGATATTCTAAAAGTGCCAACCCTTAACACTCCCTGTTGGCACCACCCTTAGAATGAAACAGTGCTCCTAATTCAAAGATTACATGCTTTAATGAAAGTATCCCACATTCAGGCACTAGCAGGACTGGTCCCAGGGCCCTTTCTGATTGTATGGGTAACCGATAACACCTCACACCAAAGCATCCACAATGCGGAAATTGCTGTGGATCTGCTGAACAAAACTACATGAAGAGAAAGGAGTTTTTTTTATGCAAATTGAACCTATCTCAAATGCTTGCTGTGACTACAAGAAAGCCTTAGTTTTAATATTGAAACAATCCAGGCTTTAAACTTCCCTTGAACAGAAATAAACACTAGAGCCTTAAAATGCAGTGAGAGTAATGAACACACTGCTTGCTTTCCCTGGATTTACCAAATCTCATCAAAACATTTCTGATGGGCCGACACCTTGTAGGCGCTTAAAATATGAGAGTATAACCAAAACACAGAGAATCATCCTTAAATACAGTGATGAAAGCAAGGCTCCTTATTTGTGGGCCTTCCCCCACAGGCGAACCGTGCTGCTAATGACAGTGACGTGAGCTTCTCTGAGCAGCCTGGCAGTGACCCCTGCTCTGACCTGCAGAGCCATCGTCTCCAGAGGTGAAAAACAATTTAGCTTTCACCCTCTGTAACCGAAACAAAGCCAGAGTCATAAATTCTAATAGAGGCAATTCTCATTTTAAAATGATATTGGATAGCGTATGTTTCCTTAAAGAGCAATATCAGGGACCTGCTAGCAGAGCACCATGAACTAGAAAGAACTTCTGCCCTGTTCTGCTGCAGCATGCATGTGTATGCTTCTGTGGGAAGACGCCCTCAGGTCTGAGTGGTGGTAACGGTTCTGGGAAGGAAAACAAAATACCAAAGCCAGCTCAGGGTTTTGAAAACAAACCCTTGTTTACAGAAATGAGTGCAGATTCCTTTAACTCTCAGAGCCCACTCACTATTTCAAACGTACGCAGCATTATGAAGAAGCAGAAAGCTGGTACAGAACCACAGCCTTCAGTTCAAGCACAGGAAGCCTAAGATTTAATTTCACAAATCCTCACCAGCACAAAAAAAAGGTTAGTAAGCATTTTTTTTCTCTTTTTTATTTTTCTGCTGTCCTGCAATCCTTAAGTAGGAAATATTTCTGCTCCACAAATATTGGCTGGGTCTTGCACTCAATAAAATACCTACTATTTTTTTTCTTTTTTTCTTTTTTTTTTTTTAATTTGTAAGCTTTATGCATAGAACTACAGGCTTGATATATATTAAAAACAAAACAAAACAAAACAAAAACACCTTCTTATAATTTAGTAGAATTATCTTAGCCAACATCTAATTTTGTCACAAATTACCTTTGATTAAGGATTCGTTGATGATCTGATCCAACCCTGTAAAAGCCAACTTCAGCCCACAGGTGCTTCTCAAGCTTGGACGAATTTCCTGGGATTTTTGCTGTACAGGGAATTTCACACGCAACATAAGCCCAGTGTCTACACCAGCTTTTGAATCTCAGCAGTTATGATATTACACAACTAAACGTTGTTTTGTTCTTGATATTTCCAGACCAATACTTGATAACTTATTTCAAACTTCTTTAAAGACATTGTGTAAAAAGGCACCTAATTTAGTACCAAATCCCAAAGTCTTTATTCAAGCAATGCTGCTACTTAACGTTAAAAAAAAAGCTTTTTCTAATGAGAACTGGGAAATTAGGCCTGTGTGGCTATTTTGAAGCATACTGCAGAGTAACACAAGCTGATCTGAAAATGACACTGCCAGGAATGTCAGCCAGCCAACCTTAAATTCTGTGTTGCTTAATTACTTAACATGACTAAAACAGAAGACATTGCATCGCAAATATTTTAAACAATAATTAACAACCACAAGATCTCTTGTTAAGCAACTTTGCCTCTTGCTGCTCAGCAAAAGTGGGTTTTCTGGAACTGCAACTCTAAACCTGCACAAACTCCAGACTTCAAAATGCTACTTCTGAGCTTACATATCTCAGAATATAGAGATTTCCCAATATTTTGTGCTTCAGAAAGCATTTCTCATTGTGTTTAACTCTCTTTTTGTTTCACGTTATTTCAGTATTGGAAGTTTTTTGCATGCAGGTACTAAGATGTGAAAAAGCCCACTGATAAAAAAGCACAAGGTGAGCATTACAGCTACAACCCCTCCAGCTACAGGGCAGCCATTTCTTCTGGAAGTAAAACCAAACAAAAACACCACAACAGAAAGAAAAGCAGGCAAACATGCAGCAAGCGCAACCACACTAATCCCTGCTGCTCCTGCCACCCCTCACAAGTAATACTGCAACACTGTGACTAAGCGCCCCACTCCCAGGCACCAACACACAGCTTCAGGTGGGAGCTACTTCAAACTGCCAAAATTCTGTCCCAGCTGGTGCTGCTATCTGAGACACACAGGGCTGCAGCATCTACCTCATCATCAGTACCAGAGCACCCACAAGAGAAACAAAAGTTTAATGCATATCTTTCCTAGTCAAACATAAGCATAATTCATGGTAGCCCTGCCCTCCTCTCATCTGGGGCAGGGACTGAGATGTTAAAGAGGTGCCTTTTTTGGGCTATGTGCTACCAAAACAAAAAATGAATATCCACTGTTTCTGTGCTATGCAGTGAAATACTGAAACAATGAAGTGTAAGATAAAAGACGTGGATTTTAGGAAAAGGTACAGGTGAGCAATGTGGGACTTTGCAGAAATAAACCCATCTGTCACAATAAGGCCAAGCAGAATGTGTCCAATGAGAAAGAATAAAGCTCTTTGCACCTAATCATTCAATTCTGCTCATCTGTATGAAAATAAGACTCAGGAAATATTGCTCACATCGACAAAACATAAGACACACAACTGCTGGTCATCCATTTCCACTAAATCAGTGCATGATATTCACCATTTTTTCAAGAAACGTGAAAGAGACAGTGTAGGAAAACTTTGTTATTTTATGGACCTGTCTCCTCCCTGTGACTTTCTAAAATGCTTCTCCATCTCTTGCTTAAAAGATCTGGGCAAATTTTCACATAGAATTTATTACATTCTATATTATATAAAGGAAATTCTTTTCTTTCATCGCATAGAAGAAAGAGGAAGAAAATGCCAATCTCTATGTCATCATATGTCAAACACATCCACAAATAATGTAATTTCAGAGACTGCAAATAAAGCCCCAAAGTATGCACTCTTAACATGCTATTCATAACATTAAACAAAGAGAAACAGATATAGAATAATCCTCCATATGCAAGTATCAAAGCTTTAAATAAAAGTAAATTTTAAATATTTACTGCAAATATATCTTAAAGGGACACATCCAAGACATAAAGGCTAAATATCTATTTTGAATAAATTTGCTTCATTTCATCCTTCAGTGTATCAAAACAGCTCCATTTTTCTTTCCTTTCTGTTCTCAAAGTTACTAAAATTAACTGGTAAGAGCTCTTGCTACAACATCTGTAGCATTTGTTGTAATTGTCACAGAACCCAGATAAGCAGTACCTAAGTTTGTACTGAGGCAGCTGAACTACCTCACCTACTTTTCTGTTTTTTTTTTTTTTTACTTAGGAGCATCTTTTTAGCAGTATATATACCAGGCTAGCAAACACACTTGCTGAAACAAACAGCACAACATACTAATTTGTAGTTTTTCCAACACTGTTTTAGGTACACAAATTACATTTATAATTCAGGAGATCAGATATTGTTGCACATCATTCCTACAATCCCACACGGCAACTCTAATGAAAGTACATGTGTATATTTCATTACCACTGTTGAGCACCCAAATGACAATGGCTCAAAAAACAGCCCACCTTTTATCACAGGACTCGCCTGGTCTAAAAGCAGACATTTCAGTACTCTCAAATTAAAAGTCCATTTTTCTTTT
This sequence comes from Pavo muticus, assembly GCA_016647715.1. NCBI lineage: Eukaryota > Metazoa > Chordata > Aves > Galliformes > Phasianidae > Pavo > Pavo muticus. The sequence goes on from JACDJE010000061.1 coordinate 1,965,316, forward strand.
TTATATACCTTGCTATATTTAACAGATGCACCCTATACATTTGATCAGATAAAATATATAAACACAGTAGAAGATATTTATACCAATATATATGCAAGTAACAGCCTCCTGTATTTTAGACATCAGAATTACTTCCTGGATGAAATGGACTAAAACAATTGTTACGTGGTGTGTGAATATACAAACTGATAACAGAAATTGTGTTTTCCATGGAAACAAAGATTACTAAGGGGGTACTTAAACACGGATGTGATATTCAGTAATGGTCATTACTGCAATTGAGAAATTAAATTTTAGGTTTATTGTAATTATTTTCCCTTATTTGCAGCAAAGTTACTGAGTAAAACATTTTTGTGCTATTTCTTCTAGTAAGAGATGAGGAATATTTTTAAAGAAAGTCACATGTATTCTTTTATTTATAAAATCTTGCAGCTCTAACTGTAGCTGAAATACTGAAATGTGAACACCACTACAGATTTTCTTACAGATTATGAAATCAAAACTTGAATCTCAGAAAATGGGCGCTCTCTGTGCCTTAAAGCTGCATCCTCATTAAACAACATATTTCTCCTTTCAACTTCTACCTATAGGATCATGGAAAAACTGAGGAAATGCTCTCCTTCAATTAAGGTTTCTCTTAAGTCACAAATGGAAATAATTAAAAGGAACTCCTCCAAGAGAGCAGTCACACTAAACCCAAAATGTCACTATGTACCGTGGAGTACTGCTCCAGCTCAGACATCTATCAACATCTATCACTCAAGCACGCGCCTCAACAACTCTGCTCCCTTTTCTGATTAGAGATCAGAGTTGCCTGAGTTGGCTTACAGGGTGTCATCCGTTTGAATGACAGATGTCTGTGTTGGAGTGCCACTCTTACTGCTTTTGTTTTGATGAGGAAAGGTTATGCTTTCATCTGGCATAATTTAGGCTATTTAAAAATTAAATAGTTTTTTTTTTTTTCTTTTTTTCTGGCACACGCTTTAGAAGAAATATTTTATTTCTAATTTAAATTTTAAAAACATCAGCTCCACGTGCACTACGCTTGGCAGCCTTTGTTTACTCAATATAGAGGGTCTGCGATGGGACTGTCTCAGCTCTCCTCATGCTGCTTTATCTTTACCATTTAAAATGGTAGCTCCTCAGTTTAGCCCAGTCACAGACAGGGCTGATAGCATATCAGGCACTCACATCAGCACTAAACGCCATAAATGTTAACGAACTACTCCAAGAAAAAGGATTCCCCTTCCATTTTTAACATTAGAGACCTTGGAGCCAAATAAGAACATAAAATGAGCGCAACTTGCATAAAATAAGTTCGTTGTTGACAAAAGTTTTCAGGACGTGACACTGTCACTGCAGTAGCCAGGCGCAGTGGGAGCAGAGGGCTGATTGCCTGCATGCTCTGAGCTACTCCTTGGTACTTATGAGAGAACTGAGTGAACAAAAAAAAAAAAAGGAAAAAAAAAAAAAAAAAAAGAACGGGGGGGAGATTGCTCTTCCGGACAACATGGTAGCAGTGAAATGAAATACCTAGACAGACTTACCGAAGAGCTTGCTGGGAGTGTCCTCGCTGTCATTTGATTCCACAGGCACAAGCAGGGGCTCATTCAGCTCGTTGTCTGAAGTAGCTGCCTTGTCCTCACCTCTCAACTCTGCATTCATTTCACTCCGCAGTGACAGCAAGGGCTTACTGACTTGTCCAGCTATCATTGGATCCTAGGATGGGGGAAAAAAAGAGTGAGGGAAAAAAAAAAGTGGCAGCTTTGGTGTGCGTATAGTCTCTCTTCCACTCCCTCTCCCTCACACACACACATACACTCTCTCTCTCTCTCTCTTATCTCTGGCTGCTCCTGCTGTTATTGCTGGCTGCAGTCAAGTGAAGAGCTATTACAGATCCAATGAGTTTTCCATTACTCCCCACCCTATTAAAGCTCAACTAGCATGTGAGAGATTCAGGATGCTTTGGAGAAAAACTTCTATGAAAGCAACATAACCAACACAGCTTTAATTGTGGGATGTGCTTTTTGTGTGTGTATGTTTTTACACCTCGCTCTGTCCTTAACGTAGTAAGAAACGAAATTCCTGTATGCTCCAACGGCACTGAAGAGGAGCGCCCTGTGAGCACTCCCCGGTGATTTAAAGAGGCATCCTCCGCCGTGCAACATTAACAAATTCAAACACAGACCATCTCTCTGCCAGTGTTTCTATGAAAATACACAGCAACACATAGCCATTTCAGCACGCACACTCAACAGAGACACAGATTTTTTCCAATGGGTCTCGCCTCTGGGATGCTATGCCTCAGAAGTCTATAAGCACACACAAACACATATTTTTGTTTTTAAAATTAAAAACACATAAACATTTTTTTTTTTTTTTAAGATAAAATGAGGGAAGATACTTACACAAACAGTTTGCAATTATTGTCGTGCTTGGGACGTTATAGCCCCATAAAACCTTACATCTATGTATTTAAATTGTTTCCTGACGAATTGGATCTGTTTTATCTTCTGCTCACTGAGGACATTTGGGGTCAGGCATTATTTCCGAGCACACTCTATTATCCCGCTTGCAAACTAACAGGTATAATACCATGACAGCAGGGAAACCAGAGTAAAAAAAACTGAAAAAAAGAAAGGAACAAGTGACCTTGTTGCGCTCCCTGGCAGCTATTTATTGCAAAGTTCATGCCTAAATGGTTCTTATGCAGAGAACAGGTGACCAGCGAGCAAGTAGGTTGGTTAGCATGTTCCCTCTGTCCCGTCATCACATTGGTCGATGTTTGCCTATGGGTTTTTTAATGTATTCATGTCTGAAAAGTGAATTTGATATGACACATGATAATCTATGAAAATGTTAATCAATACAAATAGTTTAAGCTGTCATCAAATGCACTTCTTTAGTCAATACTCATATCGCTGAAAACAATGTCACTGTCACCAGGGCTTAATTTGCACAGCACTTAAATATTGGACTCTGTGCATCAATGCACTCCTCTTCAAATACTGTAGGTAAACACATTTTCTCCCTATTTAAGGCTGAAGCACTCAGCACACATTTAGCTGAGCCGAATCCTCCCTTTTGAATACCTTGATAGGTCCACTGGAGGGCAAAATTAATACTTAATTGAATCTCACAGTCATCAAAATAATCAATACTTTTTTATTATTTATTCTTTACAGTCTGTTGACTGTTTCAAACCTCTGAGGGAATGGTGGAAAGGATTCATGGCTTTGAAACACTGTCATTTAACAAGGTAATTTTCAGTGGGGCATTAGGGGTTGTGAAACATATAATAAAACAAAAATGGTGGCTTATAATAGGAAGAAAGAAAAGAATTATATTTCTGCCATCTAACAAAACAGGATAAATAAAAAAGCAAGTGCAGGGAGAGGGAGAAAGGAGGGGGGAGAGGGAGAGAAAGACTGGCTTTTGAAGGGTTTTATCATATCAAGAGCAGAGCTGAGCTTTCATAATGCTGACATTTCTCATCCTGACAATCCTAAACAAGTGGAAAGGATGAGATCGCAGATATCATCTTTCATCACATTCCCCGGCTTAAGAACCAACATGACAGCTTCTCTCCCCTTTACACTGTTAATTACTAAATAAAATACTGCTCTCTGTCAGCATTAGATTATTGCAGATAGCAACCACAAACATTACTCCATTGTTTTGTTTTGCTTTTTTTTTTTTTTTAAACCAATGATACCTACCTTGAACTCTTCAGAAAATAAATTGGGCTTGTGTCTACATATTGTAAATATATGAAACATAATCAATTTAATCAATGCGGTCAATCCATGTTATTGTCAGGCTAAATTGCTGGTGATTTATTAACATTTCATTTACTGTATTTATTAGCCAGCAACATTCAGAACATTTCTTAGATGATTCTGGGGAGGAAAGAGGAGTTAACGGATTTCTTTTGCAAGTGCTATAAAAGCCTCTCTGACTTCTTTCCCTCATATTCATAGAAAATTATGGACAAAGTCATTTAATGAAGGGGGGTTTTTGTGTGTGTGTGTGCGTTGTTTTCATATGCTATATAATGCATTTTTTGCAGATTTTCTAGCTAAAGGTCACTGTGAACACAGTATTGTTCAAAGTAAGGGCAGATGCCCTTGGTTCCAATCATCCAAAATGGGTAGCAAGTATGGTTCCATAGCAAATATGAATCAGGAGAAAATTTCACCTCTTTCATTAGAGTACTTTGGGGAGGGAACTATTCCTGTTCACAAACTTACACTGCTAATCTGAAGACTAACAGCAATTTAATGGAGGATGCTACATCAGTAGGACTCTAGATTAAATTCTTAGCTGCCGAATTTTGAAGTTGAATACATGAAAAATGGGAGGAAGAGTAACACAGGAAATGTGACAGCACTGGGAGAAATTTCACCCCTTAGATATTAGTGAATTCCCAGCAATAGGGCTGGGATTTTACCTGTTATGTACATCAACAGTTTGACCTCACTTGGAATACTTTGCTCATTTCTGGTTAGAAATGAGCTAAGAAAGCTAAGAAAGATACATCAGAAAAATGTGCAGTAAGAATGATAAAAAGAAAAGGATTGGGAACATCTATCTGACAAAAGTGAGTAAGAACAAGCATGATCAAAGTATACAAAATAACAAACAGCGCTGAGAAAACGTAGATCGGGAACTATTCACCCCGTCTTATCTGATAAGAAAAAAGAGGCCTCCGTCCAAATGGACAAGTCAGAATAATATAAAGCCTTGGAACTCACTGCTGCGGGATATTCCTGAGACCTGCACTACAAGCTTGACAGTCTCCTAACAGTGAATTTGAAGCGGCTTTACAGACACAGAGCAAAGTACAGCAAAAACTGGTGTGTGAACTGCTTCTCCAACTCAGATTGTAGCAATGCCTGTAGTTAACTGCCAGAGTAGCTTCATTTCAGATGGGGAATGACTGACAACTTCCTCCGTAAGCAGACAGATTGCATATTCTCTAAATTTCTAGTTACATGAAGGCTAAATAAATCATTAAAATGATGGGTTCAGAGAATGTGTTTCCTTCATAAACATGCTTGGGCATTTTTTAATCCAGGTTCTCTCAGGGCCTTCAGAAGAAGCAGCTGTTGTTACACATCTGTCAGAGTAGCCAGCTGCAGGCCCAGCACTTTCTCCTCCTCCTTGAAAAGCATGAGCCAAGGCCAAGAATCGCATGTGCTTTTTTTGCATATAATCCCATCAGAATCTGCTCTCATCCTTGCTGGGATGTCTGTGGATTAGACATTTTGGAAAGTGAAAAAGACCAGGTTGTATGTCACAGTGCAACACAGTAACTTCTATTAATCAACATCCATGCAAAAGTTTTAGCTTTTCATAAACAAAATTAGGAGTTTAAGAATGCATAAAACCCAGCAAGATGAACTTTGTGGAAAGGGTTTATCTGCTTTAAGCTGAAGGCAAGGGTACATAAAAGGGGTATATTTTAGATGGCATTACAACAATAAGAGCAAAGTTCTTGTTCTAGGAAAACCAAGGAAATACAATCCACTTATTCAAAATACAGCTGTAAACACCACATATGTAGCGACAAATCTTACATGGATCTCTTGCATGTACTCGTATAACTTGTCATCCGTTTCTTGTCCATCTCACACTGCTATTACCAGGCTTGCCTGTTTTCCATGAGCTTCTCCTGACAGCTCTGTGCAGCAAGGGGTCCTCCCTGCTGCGTCTCTCCCCAAAGGGCAGTTTGCACCTGCTGGAATTCAGCTGCTGCACCTCTGCTCGGCTCTCCCTCTCCCAAGCTTCACCAAGCTGGCAGGCTTCATTTGCCAGGAAAAATCAGAAGGATTTGCAAATGCAAATTGCAACTCTGGTCACCCAGCATATTGTGAAAGCCCAAACCTTTACTTTCCTCATCTTTGCAGCACCATACAAAGTGCAGAGAACATTTAGCAGTGTGTTAAAAGCTTTGCCTCTGCACTTTAAGGGTAAAGGTGCAGTTTCTAAGCAAAACTATTTAGTAATCAAAGACAGCTTTTACAGGAAACTATAAGGTTTTGTGTGAAACATGCCCTAGGCAGTGATCTAAAAATGGGACTACAAACTACTTTTATCCTTAACACAGGATTTGTGTGATGATGGGCTTTATAAAGACTCAATGCACTGCTTTAGCCATTGGGTTAAATTTTGTAGTCGCTGCACCACAAACATTGGCAGTTTCAATTTAATTATGTTCTTTATTTTAATCAAAAACAGATAGAAAGATCCTTTGTTTTGCTTCTTTTTATTTCACCCTTAGTTTGAAATTACTTCATTTCTCTGGCTTAAACATATTTTAATTTTCTGACACCCACCCCAACCCCAATTAAATGAAATAAATCTTCTCCTCTAGGATTCTAATCATGCACAGAATTCTGTTAGGGACATACAGACGCTGTATGCTGAAACAATCACTCCAATTATGTTATCACTAAATAGAAAAAGTATATACACTATTCAGACATTCTAATGACTACACCAAAAATTTTCAAATTTTAGAGTTGTTTATTTTTAATTGAGACAGACTACCATCATAACCTTGGGTAAAGCTGTTTTAAGGCATAACTTAAAACTTTTGAGTGAGGAATATGTTTAAAATCTCTACTAGGAAACAATTGGTTTTATTTGTGTCAAATACTACTGAAATTTAGGATTGTGTTCTGACTTGGTCCTCTTAGGACCTAGTCCTTCTTCATCTTGTCTTATTGCTTCTAGAGGCATTCAAATTTTTTCTTCAACAAAGATTTCTAGTGGGCAACTTTGATTCTTTCATCTTTAAACATTGTTTTATCTACTGCCACTGGTGTGCCAGTATTTCCATCCCAATCTATAGTGTGGTTTATGCAACCTATTTTGAATCAGAATTCAGACCCCTGCCAGCCTCTGACTGTTGCTATCTGCTGACTGTCGCTACCTGCTGACTGTTATTTCTCCAGAAAAGTTAGAGAAAATGTTCTCCTTGTCTTCCCAGCCATCTGCACCACTATCCTTAAATGGATGTTTCTATAATGAAAATAAACAAGACTGCTGATATGTGATCATTGATCTTCCTTCACTGCTTTGATTGTGTACTTGTATTTACTGCATTACATATTTACTAATATTACCTATATTACTCATATTCAACTTACTAAAATGTTCAGTATTACCTGTCCTTCCTCTTACAGCAAGAAGCTAATACATCCCCAGCTCTTCTCACTCAGTATAAATATTATCACAAGAAACAGTCTCCACTTTTCTTCGGCTAGAACCGTATTTATCTCCTCATGAAAGTCTCTGTAGTGGAAAAGATAGTTCTGTTCTGCTCCCTTTTCTCAATGCTAGTTTGACGTTAAAAGTCATATTTCTTCAGTGATATTCATCTTCACACCTAATAGCTAGACTGCAGTTAAAAAGGAGCGTTCTCCTGCTTGTTGTAAAAGAAGTAACCACGGCCCAATTATACACATATTAACAATTCCGCACTTCATGTAACAACTTAATTTGGAAAGTTAGGGAGACTATGCTACCCACAGTGCTTTCTTTCACTTAAATGTTCTTTCCAGGTTAGTCAGAGATGGTCTTTTTTTATTTTCTTTATTTCATTTCCCCTGAAAGTTGAAAAGGTTAGTGCTGCTTAATATAACAGCTTCTGACAGAAATTGTGTTTTTCAAAAACTCATGAAGGTTTTAATTGTAGCGTTAGGAATCTTTTTTTTTTTTTTAAAGTCGTGTTGTTGTTGTTTTCTTTTTTCTTTTTTTCTTTTTCTTTTTTTTTTTTTTTTTTTTTTTTTTAAGAAAAACCACATGGCAACGTCCCTTGAATAGCTACGTCCTCAAATTTGAATACTACTTCAACATGGTTAATTTAAGTCATACAAAAATTCCTCAGTAGACTTAACTCTGTACTGAACCATTTATTTTTCTTAATTAAAAAGTTTCCCATGTTTCTTGCATCTATTAGGAATAAGCTGAAAAATTCACAGGAAAGTTCACACCTATGTGCTGGTAGGGTTGCTCTGCAGCACTCTAATGGGAGGCTTCAGCATGGAAATATAGATATGATGAACTCACAGCAATAAATGACTACGTCAAGATTTTACTTTATTGGGTTTATTGCTATAAACATAGCCCTAGTAGCTTCACACAGCAAGTCATGATGCATGCTTTAAACATGCAAGAAGGGTAAAGGATTTTGGTTTTACCATATACAACATGAGAAGTAACTATTTCACCTGCAACTGTGGTCAGAAAAAAAACAAAACAAAACAAAACATAACAAAACAAAACCACTGCTGGCATGAAGCCAAAGCGTAGAAGTTTTACTCTAAATGTTGCTTTAGAGTTAGTAAACTTAACACTTCTGATCCAATTATTAAGCTGATTTAACAATCATTTGCTCCTGCTGTGGCAAAACATTTCATCTTCAAAGTTCTCTACCATGTACAGAGTGAAGCTACATAACTGTCATCTATTAATTCTAGGTTAACAGGAGTCCTTTTGGGCCTTTGCCAGAATACAATGATCTTCCTTTTAAATGACGTGCTGCTTAGTGGAAAGGAGCTTGTTCATCAATGGATATGTTGTAGAAGTATGTATGCATCCAGAGGTCAAGAGACAGAGACACTACTATTCCGAGAGGCTACCATGTTCCTCCAAACACAATAAATGATAGCACACAGCCAAGAGAAGTAAGTCTTGAAGTGGTGAGATAAAGCAGTCTTCTAGCCCAAGGCTGTTTTAGCCATACCAAAGCAGACAATTTTTAAGACATCAGAAGATCAGGCCCTGTAGATCATGACAGGACAAAGGTGGAACAATATGGAGGAAGGAGCCCTCAAGAAACTTTCCCATCCTATTACTTTTCTGCCATCTGATCTACTAAAGGAGTAGATCATATAGGAGAGCAAGTAAATTCACAACTAAAAGAAAGCTCCAATCAGTAAGCAAGTTTCATCATAGTGAATTGTTCCCACCTCTATCAGCTCTGTTCAAGAGGGAGCTGTGCCAAACGTAAGGAGCCATCAAGAGAATCGTAAATCTATAAGAATACCTAGGATTTTCTAAAATTTGTGTATGGTGGGGCCAACTTTCCAAAGAACTTGAAAAAATTTCTATTACAAAACAGAAGACATTGTCTTCCATATAAAGAAACAAATGCATTAAAACTTTTCTGCAAATGCCATTCTACTCTAAGAAACATATTGTAGCTGTCTAGAGGATCTTTCATATCAAAATGAAAACTTTTTACTTATCTTGAAAAATATTTCATATTAGGTTGTTTTTGTCTCCACAGTGACCACATAAAGCACACATGATTCTACTTACCAAATTATCTTCACACAAGTGTTCGTTTACTAGCCTGCCAGTTCGACAAGCTGTTGTTGCCAATATTAACATATTTTCAATTTTGAGAGGGCCTTAAACACAAAGCTTGTTTGAGTCTCGTCCTCTCTCCAGCCAATCTTATGACTTATTTTAAAGATCCATGCAACAACTATAGCATCCCATCCCTTCATCAAAATAATCCTTCTGCTCTCCACAGGTAAGAAAAAGGCCATATAGGGCCTCTGGAACTACGAAATGCAGTAATATACCTCACGGGATGCTGGTAGTTCTCTGTTACTTCTAGTTTGTTTGTTTTGGTTTTGTTCTTTAAGTAAAAGATTGTGTCCTGGGATTGCCATGACAAAGCAGTCAAGTGATATGAATTTGGCCTAATCAGAATTTTAAAACAATATTACATACATTTTTTCTACAGTTTATGAAGGCTGCTCTGGAAGTCATACCTCTGCTTTTTTTATGTTGGACCACAACGTCAGAGGTGGATGTTGATCATGTGGCAGAAGAGGTTGAGCCTTCTCACCAGTATTCCATTACATTTTGTTACCATGAGAAAGACAGAAGCAGAGGGGCAGTCTGAAATGGAAGTGCGTATGAAGTAAAGGTATGGAACTGGATTTCTCCACGCAGAAAAAATTGCACCCATTGACATTGATCAACACTTGCTGAATGCTTATGGAAACAAAACAGTGGATGTGAGCACAGTGAGGCGGTAGGTGGTACATTTCAGCAGTGGAAATTGTGGATGACCTCTGCTGGTGCATATTTTTACAAGTGTGGCATGCAGGCTCTTGTTCATTGCTAGCGAAAATGTATAGCTAATGCTGGTCACTAAGTTAAAAACTAGTGTTTGATGGATGAGAATGTGCTCTATCAAATGTTGTTATTGTGCTCTTTGTACCTGTTGTAGTTTCCATGGAAATAAATAGGAGGCATTACTTTCTGAGCGACCTACGTAATTTGGTAGGTTTTGTCTATGTGCACACCAGAAAGAGATTTGGAGGAGAAGAAATACCAGATCCAGAATTCAGCTAAAATTATTTTATTTTGGAAACTAGTACATCTATAACCACACCAAAACTTAAAAGTAACTTTTGAATGCTTGTCATGTATAAGAGAGAAACTTGACTAGGCAGTTTAAAAGGGACTCGGCAACAAGGAGACTCTTGTTAGCTAAAGGAAAAAAATGTTTTACCTCCCATTTCTGCATTTACACAGGATTTACAAGTTGCAAAACAAAGAAAACATTAACTTGAATTTCAGGAAAAAAAATCACAGCATGGGTTAAACAGTTAATTCAACCTCGTATATACAAAGTGGGAAAACGCAAATCAAGTTCTGTCTGTAGGTGATCACAGACCTGGCTGTATCAAGAAAGTAACTTTGTCTTGAGCTGGGTTTCATCTCTCACCAGGAATTCCATGAAAGACACACAAAGCAACACCCTTAAAAGAAAATTTGTTGAAACAGCAACATATCAGTTCTAGTGCAGTGAACCAAACTTTCCTAACGAATTTTTTTTTTTTTGCTGAAGATTTTTAAAGTGCTTCTAATTCCAGTTTCATCCAACTCTATGTTTGAATGCAACTTTAAACACCACTTACAATCTCTAAAACAATGCACTGTCACAACCCAAAGCAGTTTGGGAATAGAGGATATATTTTTGTGTACTTTTCAAAATCTTTTGGAAATAAGGGTACAATAAACAACCATAATATATATCAGGCAGGTCAGATTTTGACCAGAATATCACATCTAAAATTGCTGAGATATCTCTATTTGAGTATTAAAATTTTTTGCCAACCTAAGGCCAGTGAGGAGGCCTGCCTTGAATTCTCCTTCCTGGACAACACTGAAGACTTCCAAAACCCAAATCCAAATCTAAGACAGCTCCATCATTGTTCTGTATGTTATGTAATTAACAAGGTTGTCAGCTGTTAGATATGCTTTTGTTCTGCTTCATCCTTCTTGCCTTAATACAGCACACTTGAATTCTAGAGACAAAGATGGGAAATGACTTCTCTTGTCCTACATCAATCAGAAACAGCATAGCCAGCAGGACAAGGGGAGTGATCGTCCTTCTGTACACAGCCCTGGCAAAATCACACCTCGAATAATGAGTTCAGTTTTGAGCCCGTCACTACAAGAAGGACATAGAGTTGCTCAAGTATATGCAGAGGATATTAATGTAGCTGGAGAAAGGCCTCGAAAACAAGATGAGGAGCAACTGAGGGAAATGGGGCTGTTTAGTCTGGAGAAGAGCAGGACAAGAGGAAAGAGACTTCAGCGCTCTCTATTTGTGACAGGAGGTTGCAGTGGGGAGGGTGCCAGTGTCTTTTCTCAGGTGACATGTGACAAGATGAGAAGAAATGGCCTTAAGTTGCATCAGGAAAGAATTAGGTTAGACATTAAGGAGAATTTCTTCATGGAAAGCGTGGTAAGTTAATGGAACAGGCTGCCCAGGGAGGTCTTTAAGAGACACGTGGACATGGTAGTAAGGAACATGGCTTAGTGGTGGGCCTCTGTAGGTCAGGCTTATGGCTGGACTCAATGATCTTGAAGGTCTTTTTCAACCAAAATATTTCTATGATTTATACTGGTACCGCACCTTCTAGGGGCAGACTCTCAGATTTACTGCCCTCTATCTCCTTTCATCTTCCCTATACACAATGCCCATTCTCTAAAGAAACTGAAAGCTTTGCCAGAACTGAGCCTCACAAATTAAAACAGTCTCTTCTTTTTTCCAGATACCAAAACATGCACTGCAGTAAGACGTGCAGCTACCAGCTCAAGAGGAAGAATGCCAAATCACCTTTCCTATAGCTCTCCTACAATGAGCTCATTTGACAACAAAATCTGCTGCTACAACAGCTAAACATACTTAATAATGCCACAAATATCACAGATCAGTAATTTTAGGAGTTTTATTTTTTCATATTTTGATGCCTTTTGCACTTATAAGCAAGTGCAATTTTTTAATCATTACAGAAGATATTTCAGGATACTCTTCTTCATACCAGGCCTTCATCAACACCTAAGTATCACACAGTTCTTTTCACAGCATAGATCTTAATATATTAATCTCTAAATGAATATATTCCAACTTCAGTATGCCCTTAATTATCACATAGTTTCACAGTTCTGAAAAAATCTGCACAAGGACTTGCTATTCTTTAAGTTGAAGCCCAAAGGGTGCCTCTCCTTTTGTCAATGACTTTAACCTGCTGGAAGCTGCAAGTATACTTAAGACACCCGACGTTTCATTAGTTATGATAGCGTAGGCTAGTGTCACACACCACACGTCATACTAGTATTACATGTTAGGCATACAGGAGGATCATTTAAATTCATAGCAGTGTAACAGCACTTATCCTGTTTAACGGTTCACAATAGGAAAACAGCATAACAACAGTCATTTTAATCCAGTTACTGTAATTGATGCTACCAATAGACAATGAATGAAGCATTTCTCAGATCCGCTAGTATTTTGCTACATGGACAATTCTATTCTTTATTATATATTGTTAAATTTTGTTTGTTTTCTTGTGTTGGCTTTGTTTTGTTTTTTAAACAGTTGCCATGCAATTATTTGTCATTAGCTTCCTTTTACTTTTTAAGGAAACTCCTCTTAAACAAACAATATTTTAGGGAAGAAAACCTGATAGTGGTTAAAAAAACAAAAATAAATGAATAAATAAACAAAAGAGCATGCAGCTACACCAATACTTCCTGTTCCTTGTTCTTTCTCTTTGCAAACTGGTGAACACTCTAGGATGCTCAATTTCACCTTTAAAGAATAACTATCACTGCTCCTTAGAGAGCACAGTCACAAATACCATTGATTCCTTCTGCTTCAAGAGCAGAAAAATGTTATTATCATATATATGTGTGTGTGTGTGTATACATAGAGATATGTGACAATTTTATATACACAAAACATATACACACATACATTTATACACACACACACACACACACGCAGAGGACTGTATGTAAACAGTTCCGATTCTCTTCCCAGTGAAGTCATTTGGATTGTTGCCACCTGCTCCAGCAGGTGCTAACAGACAATGCCCTACTTGAAGAATCACTGAGATCTAGGCAAGAGCCCTGATCTTAGTGTCACTGAAATCAATAACAAAACTTCCACAAGTAGTCCTAAAAGTAGCTTAGTTGCTTCAAAAATGTAGTTCAGTGTAAGCAATCTCATAATATTACTGTTCTAAGTTACTCTTCAACCTGCTACAAACTTACTGTATTACTTTTTAAAAGTAATAAATACACTTTTGAACATATTGTTTGAAAGAGACACTTATGAGAGACATAGCATAATTGACAGTGGTTTTGTGTTTTGCTGTTTTTATTTTTTTTATTTTTAATATAAAGGATTACAAAAAGAATGCACTAAACATTTACAGATAGGAACAACATCAGAAAATGTGTTTGGAAACACTAACATACCTAAAATAAAAATAGAAAGAGCCACTAATAGCTTCCAAGAGTTCAAAAAAGTTACAAGAATGTAATGATAAAATGCAGAACAGAATAGAGATTTTATCTAGATCTCACATTGTCTTTTTTCACTATAAATTTTCTTCATACACCATTCAAATAGAAATAAATTTTGTATGTGGTGTATATATGTTTGAAGAACTGCTTGGTTATAACTTCACTTTTTACTTCTACCAAAAAAAAAAAAAAAAAAAAAAAAATCTAATTCCTATGCCTATGTATGTAATTAGTTTTGATTTTTTTCTTTTTCTTTTGTGGAGGTTTGGGGTTTTTTGTTTGTTTGTTTGTTTGTTTTTAATTAGGAAGGTACGCATATTTACAGTTTTTAAACACAAAGGCAGAATCATTTGAGTTTCTCCCAGCAAGCTAGAGCATCACATACAGCTGTGAGAGCTCATTAGCATTCAAATCACTTTCCTCCTCTCTATTACCCATCTTTAAATGACAAACAGCCTTTTCTTGGGTGAAAGTTTCCCACCAGGTGGTGAGAGTAGGAAGGCTAGCACCTCAGAAGCTCAGTTTTGCTACTAACCTTCTGTTCATCTTCTGACCAAATCATTCAATCTCTATTCTGTTGGACAGATTTGCAGAATAGCAATGCAAAGCCATCCATTCTAACCATTAACTGTTCCTGTGAAAATGTGTACATTAATCTACCCTACACCTACACCCACCTAACCCCAGCCATCACATAGCCTAATGATTGAAGTTTTTACATTGCCGATCTGTTGATCTTGAAAGTAAAATCAAAGAGACTTAGGCAAGAACCAAGTAAATGTAGCTAATTTTGAGGGGGATAAAACAAATCACTTAAATCGCACACTTTTTTTTTTTTTTTCCCTTGTTTGCAGTTTGGACCAGATTCATATTCACAGCACTGTATCATTCCCATTTCCTTTTACCCATGTTTACTTCATCTATTTATTTTGTGTGTTAACATAAATATTTCTCAGCACTATGGTATCTAAATGCTTAATTGCATCCTTTGATCTCTGTGTTTCCATGTGGCTAGTTAGTCTTCAGAATTCACATGGATGTAAAAATGTTCTCTTTGGCCATGCAATCAAGTCAGTGGGCAATTACTTCAATATGATACCTTATATAAACTTACCATCTTGTCTTCACATTAAACATTGTGAATCAATAAATTTATACTGTAGCCACTGACAGTACAAACAATTTTGCCTGTTTGATATCCCATTACTGCAACAGCAGCCACAATAGTTTAGGAGAAAGTTCTTTCTTCCATAAGAACGTGCTATAAGTAGGACATGTTAGTAGGGAGGACGATAATTAAGTGACTATTAGAAAGTATTTGCCGGTGTCTTTATACAGAACTATTAGTAAAATGTGCCAGCAGCTCCAGCACAGAATCAAGTTGCTCACACAAACAATTGATTCATCCGTGCAGACAAAATAACAGAAGCATTAGACCCTTACCTTGGGGTCAACACAACTGGTATGGAATCACTTGTGTGAGCATATGCTAGTACAACACATCTTTCCCATAGAGTATACAAAAATAGAAAAAAAAAAGGAATAGTAACCTCCACATACACAGTATTATCTGTCCACTTCTAACAGATCTTCCCTCTTCTGCTTGTCTTTCCAGTTCAAATCCTATCATACAGAGCTGAATTTCTGTTGAGCTTCAAACTACCTCACGTGGGAAGCCTAGAAACTCACAAACCTTTAAGTCTGTTCACTTCAAGGAAATTAAAAAGAAAGAAAGAAAGAAAGAAAGAAAGAAAGAAAGAAAGAAAGAAAGAAAGAAAGAAAGAAAGAAAGAAAGAAAGAAAGAAAGAAAGAAAGAAAGAAAGAAAGAAAGAAAGAAAGAAAGAAAGAAAGAAAAAAGTAGTTCTAGGTTTAAAGGACAACAAGGATTAAGTACAGAATATCACTTTCATTATATTCTAAAGCCAAGTGTTGTACAGAAAAGAAGTTAATAAAATAAGGAGAAAATCTAAATCCACAATGATTAAAAAAAAATGTTGGACTGCTTTTCAGTTTTCTAGGATAATATATTAAATGTGAAGAAGCATTGAACTCGGTTCCATGTATCAGTTAAAGAAAAGCTAGTAAATGGCTATGCCATAACCTACTTAATCAGCAACTCACAAGGGGCTGAGTTGCATTAACATGAATTGCATGCTTAAGTAGCAATTCCCTGGACTTTACCACATCAAAATAAGCCATACATGGTAATTTAAAGCCTTTGCAAATGCAGAAATTTTACACAGCTATATACACGATCCCTTACCCATTTATCGCTCCCCAGCCTGACTCCAGCACAGCAAAAGAGAATAAGAAATAATAGGAGGGAAGTGACAACAAGTTATTAGCCAGATTATTCAGATAAACAATTTAACAACACAGATAGTTGATCAAATTACTGGGTTTGTTTTCTGAGCACTTCCAGCTGCAGGTTTCTACCAGTTTTTATTCTCTTCTTACAGACATCAGAAAAGAATGAAAAAGTGAATGAAAACACAGTAATGATGATAAATTCTTTAATTCTACCTCCCTTCCTCACAATAACAAAAACAGTTAAGGGAATGCTTTCAAAAATACCTGGCTCACAGAATCACAGAACAGCCTAGGCTGGAAGTGACCCCGAAATATCTCCAGGTCCAACCTTTCATGAGAAAGGGGAGTCTAGATGAGACTATCTAGCACCCTGTCCAGTTGCATCTTGAAAACCATATCCCTGAGGAAGTTCTTCCAGCAATTGAGACCAACGTGCAAAACAAAGATAAAACAAAGATGCAGAAAACTGAGAAGTCACAACATAAATGAACAGCACTAACACTAGACTTTGACCCTGTTTTCAGGGCTCTTATCACATAACCGCCCCCAAACACACCCACCCTGTGCAGTCATACCATCTGTACAATCTCTTTCTCATGGATGACCTGGTGTCTGTATACATCTTTAAGGTTCTTCAATGAAAAGATGACAACATACTGAAAAAGCACTACAAGAAGCCTAAACAGATTTGTTAAATTTATTGTGACAGAGGAACTGAACTGCTGTGATGAAAACAAAGACATGTTTATGCTGCAGTTAAATCATGGCTTTAAGATACGATAGTCATTTATCTATATCTGAAGGGTATAAACTGGTTCTTCAAGCATGTAACCCAGCACTAAGTATACATACTGGAATCAATGGGACCACTTATACGATCAGATTTTCTGAGACTGGAGCCCAGCAGTGGAGGTAAATTGCTTAGAAGTTATCACAGAGCTAATTAGGAGGAAAAAGATGAAAGACTGACATTGCAACACATGCAACGAGCATTAAGAGTGGGGAAAAATAAAACAACAATCAGGAAAGCAAAGGCTTAGATTACAACCTTTTCCTGAAAAAAGTAAGTAGAAAAAGTTTCAGTTAGAGATACTTATGTTCAAATAGGCAGAGAAATGCACAACATGGAAGTGCACAATCTTGCGCTGTTACTGTGTCTTCTAAGGGAAACCAAAGGTCTGCCACCTTGAACTGGCTGTTGGTAAAGGAACATTTTTTACACTACTATCCACTTCAGCATTTTAAAACACAGCACTGCACTGACAGTGAATGCAAAAATGAGAGCATACAGTTCTGTGTTGATTTCTAAAAATCTTTCTTAATTTGCAAGCAGACACTGGATACCCTTCCCTTTAAATGCTGCCTCTGCCTAGGTTCTCACTGTCACAGTGGGTTCCCTCTGGCCTCATATACCATATTAACATCATTAATAAATTATGACCTCAGTAGCACCTATTCTAATCCTATTGTCTTCACTAGGGTTCTGCAAATGTAATTTAGCTCTTCATTTGAAGGCAACGAGATTGCAAAGGCGGTCTAGAAAGCATAGCATAGTTTATAACATTGCTGATGACTGATCTCCCAGTTGGTGTCACAGATACAACACCAGGAAAATCTGACTTTGCTTAGCATGCCTGTTCTGCATACACATTTACACTGATGTGTTACTTTTAAGAAAGCTATAATGTGCATAGATGTTATCAAGAAAGCAATCTCACTTTATGAGCATGATGGCTATATGATTTCACTGTGAAGTTCGATTTTTGGCTCCCTATACTGTTTCAAATCCCATTGATTTGGCTGACAACATTTGTTTCCAAAAAATGTAAAGAAAAAATAAAAAGGCAGATACACTCTGAAGACCGAAGAGAAAAACTTATGCTAAGCTCTAAACTTGGGGAAAATTAGTCAGTCATTTCCTACTTGCAATATATATGAAGGAGAAATGTATGTGTTCTAAAATTGTTCACTTACAACTAATGTGCCTCTAGTTTCTCATAGTTCAAGAAAGCTTATTATTTACCTGAACATCTTTATATACTGCAAATATACTTTAAAAATTAGAGTTTAAGTCTACTAAAAAAGATTAAGTCATAAGTAAGTATAGTGAGTTTGCACGAAAGAAGTTCCTACTTAGTCAGCAATTTCTAGAGAACATACAGTAATCCATATCAAGTAGTGTAATAACATAAAACTAAATAAGTAGTCCTCAAGAATGCTGACCAGTTGAACGATTCAGACAGGGGAAGGGACAGCAAACCTTGAAAACATGGGAGCTCAAGAAGTTTCCTGCAGATATTTGTCTGTGCATGGAGATTCCAACCTTCAGGTTTTGCTCTCTGTGCCAAATTTTGAAAAATCGAGGCAAAGGCGAACCTCAATGGATGTGAGTAAAAACCAGCCAAATTTACCAGCTGCGTGCTTCCTGAGAGAAAGCTGGAGGAACTCCCACCCATTCCCAGTGACCGTACTGCCATCCAGAGGAAGGCTGCAGCTCAGAGCGAGCCAAGCCTTCCTGCCTTGGCATGGAGCAAAGCCCTCCGTCCAGTTCACATGGAAGAGTCCAGTTTTCAGGAGGCTGCACAAATGATGAGGCAGTTCAGTTCTACAAGTTCTGGAGGTTTATCTACTGCTCATGCCATTGCAAAACATGGATCTTTTGCAGGATAGCCTCCAAGCAGGTTTTTCTAGTTTAATTTGTCAGGAGATTATTAACTCTGTAATCTGTCTCATTTTTCAGAAGGGATAAATGCATGCACAGAATTCTTTGTGCGGGGAATTACTGTTGACTTACAACAGTAACAGTATTTTTGGGCAATAAACTGAAGAAATTTGGAGAACTTACTGAGTCTCACCAAGAGAACTCATCAGCGGAGAACTCGCTAAGATGTAGTACTGGCATTCACACATCTCCGTTCCAGGATCCAGTATCGAACATCTCATCTTACAAAGGAAAAGCAAAAGGTAGAGGACAAAATTTATTTTTGCTTCCATCAATAGGTAGAAGGAACTCAGTTAAAATGTGAGAGACCATTTAGATCATACAAGGTGGCAGGAGTACAGCAGAATAAGGAAAGTGGGCTGTCTATCAAGTGATAATCATGATCCAAAAAAATGCACCTACAAAATACTTTCAGTGGTTGTACCTGGCGCTATAAGTGAGGGGTGGCTGAGCTTATTTATCTATATGAATACAACAACATTCTTACCTCTTGACCTAGACTGAGATTAAACTGTAATTGCAAAAAACATGTAGGGTTCAAATATGCAATAAGGTATCTTATGGCTTAATATTAGAGACCAAAAAAAAGCAAAGTTATTTAAATATTTCTCTAGCTTTTTAATAAAGAATTCTGCATGCTTTAGATGTTTGGAATTCTTAAAACTGAAATACTGATTTTAGGTTTAATTTAAAAGGTAACAGAGAAAGAAGATTTGTGTGATTAAACAAACAGCACAAATTACAGAGGCATTCCTGCTCCCTTCAGTAGAATAATTTAGAATCACCTTATTCAGCAGAATGAAGGCTTGACACGAGATAACTATACTACTACCAGTAGTTTATAAATTTAGCATAACAGATATATCAATTTGCTTGGATAAAAATAGCAAAGAGCATTGAACAGATTACTTGGAATCCAAACAGAATTATACACTGTAAAGTCCTTTCCTCAAAAAGAAATCTTTTGTCTCCATACTATCCACTGCCAATGCCACTGAACACTCTAGAGAGATGGAGAAAGAACTCACTCTGGATGAGGACAATCAATCAAAATCTTCTCTGGAACTAGAACTGCTGTTATAACAATCAATAAATGCTACTTGTTGATCTACAGCAGGAGTCAACTCAAATAAAATGCTACATCTGTGTGTATTAACCACGGTATTTGTGTACGTGTTCATTTAAATATTAATTCTAGACAAACTTCAGAGGTTGTTTTTTATTAATGCATGCACATACTTATTCTAATGTTTACCAGAGCTTCCCTTACTGCTCTTCAAGAGGAAAGACCAGAAGTCAAATATTAATGGAAAGGAGGATTTTCCTTGCAATAGCGTCAATAAATATGTCAGTTGTGGGAAAAATAGGACAAAAATAGAAAGCTTACATCTCCAAAATAAAAGAAAAGTATGTTTGTGTCAAATCTATTGGAGAAATTGCCATGAATGGTTCATCTCTGTGAAAATATGACCCTTGCAATGCTGCTAAGATCAGCAAGACCTAAAATGCTATGTTGAGTAAGAGCTAGTTAAAAATGTCTTTGAGAAGCTTTAGTTTACATGTCCATTTTTCCAGTATTTTAAAATAGGTAGGAGAGGGAAGTGTAAAAAATAACTAATTAACCACCCTGAAAATCTATGTTAAAAAGCAAAGTATATTCGTGTGAATATTAAGGTAAAGTCCCTATAAACCACATTCAGTAATTCCACTGTGCAAATTTTTTTATTTGAATTTATTTGAATTCATCTGTTTCTTCAGTTTGGGATCATTTGTGTTTCTGTGTGCTAAAACACTCAAAAAGTGCAACAAAATATACAATACCTTTTAAAACAGAGAATTAGAAAAACACATTTTTGTTAGCCTTATATGCAAGCCCTGCTCAGGGAAGCATGCCCTAATCCAGCACCTAATTCTGCAGCAGCCCTCACACAAAGCATACAGTTGTCCCTGCTCGGGATTCTGCAAGTAGAATAAATCTCACCATAAATCTCAAAGAAGTTTTTCATGAGTGGAGACTTGGGATCTTGACCCTGCTGGTGTTGGTTGTAACAGTCAGCAGGTCTCTAGGGAGTTCAATACAGGCTGCATATGCTTAACTCAAAGAAAGCATGTTAAAGGGCAGCAGTCATTACATCAACTGCAAAACACAAAACTTGACTCAACTCCTGGTTGACTCTTCGGTGAGAATCACGCCAGACCTGCTGCCCCCAAAAGACAGACAACTCAATAGCCAGTTAAAAAGAAATAAATAAAAAAAACCTCCCCAAGCCCCCAAAACACATTAGTTATGCAACAAATTGACTATCCTTTTCTTTAACTGAATTTGCATATACTGTGGCTTATCACCCGCCTCTGCACCAGAAGGAAAGAAATACTCTTAACCAAGTTGCGTGCAGAGAAGTGTTACAACTGATGAGGTATTTTTCTGTTTTTCTGTAACCCCTCCTGATTCATTTTAGGTTTCACAGAAAGTCTGGTGGCTCATTGTTCTATTGTTTGAGTTTTATATAATCTACCTGCAATTGCTTACTCTTTCCATTATCTCCCAGAGACCTGCTTTTCAATGGAACATGGTAACTGCAGTGGGCTTTTATTGCCAAAATCTTTATATGTGAGAGTCAACTAATACGTCCTTCTCTGCTTCATCAAAAAGGCTTATCTGGAAAATGTTTAGCACATCCTAAGAATGCAACACTAAGACTATTTAAGAAAGGATGTTAAGGTGGAGGGTGTTTTTAATGAGAATAATATAAACTGAAGTGTTCTTACTCAGGGCATAGATGAAAACACAAATAAATCATTTCAGGTGAGCATAAATTCTGCTTGAATTGTAAATGACTCTGCTAACACAAATTAGATTGAGGCAGAAGCTTAAGTTCTCTTCTGTACACCTACTTTTCTTTGGGGCATTTTTCAGGCTCTAGCAAACAAATTTAGACTTCAGTTGTAGAAAAGCTATGATTCTGCTCTGAAAGCTCTGCCCACAAATCTCCAATTACTCTATTTTTGGGATGCTTAAATGAAAAAGACTATCAAGGCTTTGGCTTGTTTCCTTATTTTGGGATTGCTCTGAACCTGTGGTAAAGGAATAATTTGATTTTATTTAGTGTCATCAAAAAGGCCATTTCTAGGAATAGACTGAAAAACACAGGGGGTTGGGCTTGCTGCTTCCCATTTTCCTCCCTCATAGCCTCTGGTGGACATCTCCTTATGCAGTGATGTAGGATAAAAAAATCTTTCACTCTCAATATTCAAATTTGTAAAATGGCAGAAAGCAGAGGATGTACTCTACAGAGTATTATTGGGGTGTGTCACTTGTTTTCTTCTTGCTTTTTTTTTTAACATTCAATTGGATCATTTAAATGCCAGATTTAAGTGGCTCTTTCATTCACAAAGTGCAGTCCAACAGCTGACTAACTTTGAAAATGAAAACGGTGTCAGGACCTACGTTAGGGCTGTGTACATTTGGAGCGACTCCATCGACTGCAAATCAGTTAAATTCGTATGTATCAATGATTAGAAGTTGGCCTATAACATGCTTTAATTTCTTAACCATTTTACAACAGAGATAAATCTCCTTCGTATCAGTCAATTATTTGCTGTTCCCAGTATCAGAGTTATGTCAGACTCACTGATCACATTCTTCCTGATTGCTTCCCTTATCCCAGAGAGATAATTGCACACAATAAAGGCAAAACAGCAGATATCTTTCAGCTGCCTGAAAACTTTAAAGAGAAAATTACCAAAGCAATTCTGTCCCAAGCATTCACTTGCTACTCAAAGGAATGTAGCTTCTTAACCAAAGGCATGTAAGAATTTGTTTTAATGCACAGAAATGTGAGTCGTTTCAAAGAAATTAAGTAATTGCCCATAACGAGTATAGAAGACTACAAAATTAATAGTGGAAAGCATATTTTATAGAAAGGTAAATTCCAGATGATTTTTAACCAAACGATTCAGTAGTTTTCTAATCACATTTAAGGGTTTATCTAAATGCCAGGCAATTACAATTCAGCAAAAATAGAATAAAAACTCAGCGCAATTAACATTCAAAGTACCTGCTAATTTGCCCATTTATTTGCAGCTCATGCAACTTCATAATAGAGTTTCCCAGACTAACCTGTTTAGATATACACCCCTTGAGCCTGCAGAGTTATTAAAACAAACAATACATTTACAGTGCATCTTTCAATCTGCTAAAGCTGAGCAAAACCACATTTGAAGCTCTGAGACTCGCACCCAGCAGTGTCCACTTTAAATAGAAAAATCTCATTGATTGCATGAAACTCAGGTCTCATTTTTGTCCATCGATTCCCCTGGTGACCT
This sequence comes from Pavo muticus, assembly GCA_016647715.1. Classification (NCBI taxonomy): domain Eukaryota; kingdom Metazoa; phylum Chordata; class Aves; order Galliformes; family Phasianidae; genus Pavo; species Pavo muticus. The sequence continues at coordinate 1,988,525 of JACDJE010000061.1, forward strand.
TCTGCAGCATCAAAGCCCAGAGCGAACCCAATCTGACCCCGACTTTATGTGCATTATTATATTGAGAGACAGGAGCTACTTACAGTCCATGCCATTGTCTCCGTAGATATGTAATAAAGTATTCTAGAACTGCTCCTGCAGAGAACACTTCATGCACTCGGCATTTCCTTTTCTCCGTCTCTCTCTCTCTCCCCTCCAATCTTAAAATTCTTCTCTTTGCTGTGCTGAATGCTTTTTTTCCCCCTACGGTGGACAGCTCAAATGAGCAACTTCAGACTTTGACTAATACTCACATAACTCTCAGTAAACAACATCCTTCACACAGATCTATAACTAATAATAATGCTCTTTATTAAGCTCTCCTGTGAAACAATATGTCTAATAAAAGCTGCTCTCCATGCCGTTTTAATTATAATAAATCACCTTCATTATGATGCATACTTCAATATAACATGCCTAATGCTTAGCTACCTAGGATACTACAATAATGAGGACAGAGAGTAGACACATCTTGAAGAAAGTTATTTACACACACTGAAAAATTCTACAGTACCCTACTGCTTTGCAATATGAATTTCAACAACTTTTATCTTACCTTACTGTTCATAACATCACAGCTGAGAAGAAAAAACCCCCCTGAAAAATGCTGTTTACACAAATAACAGGACCCTGAATACATCCACTAGCATGGAAAAATAAGTCCTTGCAGTGCAATCATTTCTCTATAAATGTATAAAAGTATTTTACCACCCTGTGCAACAAATCAGTGATGAGACTATAGGCTGTTGTGTGCCGGTACCTAGGGATTTCATGTCAAAGTCAACTTCCTTGGCATTCCCTAGGGAACTGCGCTGTGCACATTCTCATGAAAGGTGTGAAAATCTGATTTTCTAAAATGGATCAGTAATTCTCTATGAAGGGGAAAAGGATCGATAAATCTTTGCTAAGTAGATTGTAAAGGAAAAATTATTCTTTCAGTGACAGTACATTAGGATCCTCCAAACAATCTCAATAAACTAAAGACATAGCATTTCTCCACCAGCTACTTTTGACTTCTGATATATTTTTGTAATCTCAGATCATTCTGCAATGCACATACATTTATATTTGCTAAGCAATGTTCCATGTTGATGTTGATTTATGAGTATATGCCATTATAATGCTTGGCTGTGAGTAGAAAAAGAAAATTATTAGCTGCTTGTAACCTGATAGATGTGATACGAGGAAATGTCATTACACCCATGCACACATATATGTTTGTTACTATATCACTCTCCCTACCTACACAAATATTCTGTACTCTCTATACAAATATTTACTACACAGTGTGTATTTATGTGCCTTTTTGTTTCTGCACATAAATAGCTACATTTCTAGGTGCTGAGAGTTAATTATAACATATACGGCATCCGTAACTCTACTAGGTGCTTCACAGACTGAAAGGCCAGTTAAGGAAGTAGCACATGCCAACTAGCATTTACACTTTCAAGTCAGATAGCCACCTTGTACTTAAATACATGATTTCTACATACCAGCAAAAGCAGCATCTGAAGACAGCATGATAACACGGCCTACAGTGAGCAGTCCAAACGTATTGCCAAATCAGAAGTGAGCTACACATGCAACCAGAGGAATCCGCTCGTCCTTTTTACACAAATCTCTTTCTCCTGCTGCAGAGAGCAAGAGGAGCCTGCCAGAAGTGTCTGCAGCGTTGTTTCTGCGATAGTGGCAATGTGCACAGTAAGGGCATTAAAATGGCCAGTCCGATCCTAAATGCCAGCATCACTATGAAGCTTAGTGCACTGCTCCATTTCTCCTCCTGGGCACTTCCAACACATAAGCATTCTGGGTGGCAATCTTTGAGGAGACGCATGCTGAGGAAAAAAAGAAGAGAGCTTTCTGCCTCTCCCTAATGCTGAGAAACCAGAGAGGAGAGGAGTCAGGCTCCAGCTGCCTGCAGAAATCTGGAGATCATGCAAAAGTCTTGTGGAATAGACTCAGAAAACCAAGCCCAAGGAAGCCCCTAACAAAGTGAGAACCAAACATGGCTGGAAGGCACAAGCAGGGAAAAAATCAAGTTCAATACTACAACTGCTTTCATATTTGACTTGGGCTTCCCCAAAACAGATGAGTTTTGAACCGTACAATGCATCTCTGAATGTTTTAAGAGGCAGAACTGCAATGAAGCTAGTAACATCCCAGAAACCAAACTCTGGATCTGATTAAGTTTCTCTGGCATTTTCCACTGGTAGAAGTCATTATTTATACTCAGAAGAGACAGTGCCTTGTATACTTTCACAATTGAAGAATCCTACTTGCACAATTTTTTAATCTTTCAACTTGTCATTTTTGTTGTTTTGGGTTTTTGTTTGTTTTGTATTTATTAGCAGGGTGATACTAACAGAGTACTCCAGAAGAAATGCTGCCCTAGGTCTCAGTCTAGCAGAGAGCATCAGAGTATATCCAAACAGGCTGGACAACAGGGACAGAAGAAAGATTATGAAGGAGAATAAAAAAAGTGGCACATCAATCCCTGATAAAGTCAATTCATATTACCATCATGAGGGGCAAAAGGAAAAAAATAG
>JACDJE010000061.1:1991375-2003039 GCA_016647715.1 Pavo muticus
ACCCCCCCACCCCTCACACAGACAGAATGGGGTACCCAGGGAGTCTGGGTCAAGGTTTCAAAGCTGGATGCTTCATCTAGTCTAGTCCAAATTTTTGACCTTAAGTGACTAGGTCAAAACCATCCTGGAAACAAGGGCTAGTCTAGTTGCTCTCTCTTCCTCTGAGCACACAGGGACTAGCTACATCTTCTGGCCTTCAGGTGTATAAACAACAGCCCGTGGCCAGTATCCACCAAAGGGAGGCTTTAGGCCCATAGAGACACAAATAATTATACGTATCTATAGTATATCTAAGATACCCCAAATAGCTTTTAGATCTCAGAAATAAATATGAAATTGTCTTCTTTTACTATAAGTTCTGGATGAGAACAAAAAAACAACCACACCAGATCTTTATTTAAACTAAACCATGAAGTCCATCTCCCTGCAGCATTACAAATTAGCATTTTAGAAACAAAAATGGAAAAGGGACTAATACCATTTGCCAGGAAACACTCTCCTGTTTCATTTTTTAAAGAGGAATCCACCTTGCTTGCTTAGTAATAGTTCACGATACAGAACAAAACAGTGTGTAACAGTCGTATTTAAGGCTGTATGTCCTACTGAATTCTTTCTTATACTGGTATATATCTTGCACTATCTTTCTGAGGACAGCCTTCTCCTGAAACTGTAGTTACATCCATGTCCAGCATTCATGCTGTGAATGACTGACCTGGTGTAGTGTGAATCAGGGGGTTTTGTCTGTAAGCATTTTTTTCAGGCTAGTCTCTAACCCACACAGATAGCATCTCCAGGTGTTTGTTTCACTCTGCTGTTCACTGAAAGGATATTTTTTGTTGTTTCACTCACAATCACATCGCTTTTAGGAAATGCAGGTGACATCATTTGCTTAGGAAAAAAAATGTAATCTTTTTCTTCATTTTTTCCTAATCTCACAGAGTAGGAAAACAGTGGATGTCAGAGTAAATGCTTTCCTATGTCTGAAATGTGGTTATAGTCTCCTTACAAAGGAACAACACTTACACTTCCCTGTCTGCCTACCCAAAATGAACCTGTTGCGACTGGGTAAGAACTATTTGGTAGAGGAAAGAAATAAAGAGCTTTCTTTTTTTTTTTTTTTTTTTTTAGATATCCACTTTTGCTTTTGCCAGATTGCCTTCCAGAAACCTTACAACGAAGGCTGAAGATTTGAGTCCCTTTGCCTGCTCTTAGAATATTATGCCATGGAGACTTACCCCAGCTGCTGGACACTGCCCGGTGTGATTAAAATCAAGACAGATCAGGGCTGCCTGTATCCACCTCCTTGAGACTATCTATTCTCCATCTGCACTAAGGAAATTAGATACTAAATGGTATAGATCTCCATTGAGAGATGCTGTCTCCTAAGATGTCCAAACACCAAAGGACACACACATCTTCAAAGGTCAATGCCTGCAACTTAGTGTAAACCAAATAACATGCCCACCAAAACACACGAATCTGGTTGCTATTAAAGAGGAGTGACTCCATCCAGCACATCCAGGTGAGCATTTCTCATCAAAAGGAGATCCGTGCAAGCACTGCATCTGACGATCTGGCTTTTCTTTTATGTCAAAAAATGGCCTCCAGAAATTATGCCAGGGATCCAGCGCATTAAAATTGATGTTAGAGTGAGCACCATAGGATGTGTTTTCCAGAGCATTAAGAATTTCTTCCAACTACATTTTAGAGCAATATTTTTTAACTCATTGTCCCACATAAGTTATATTAAGGGGATTCATCAACTGACTTATATTCCCTGAAATTTTATGTGGACATTAGATATGATACTACATGTACGGATGTGCAGCATTCCAGAATATAATTCTATAAATGCTTAAAAAGCTTTGGAAAGGAACTCTTCTATATCCCGAGCTAAAAATTGCATTTGTATTCAAAGGCATGTTACATTCGTGCTAATTCAACCAGACAATGTGAATTTTCAAATTAAATTATGGAGCAATCCTGCAGCGAGGTCTGAAACTTACTTCCTCTCCTAATCTCATAAGATTTCACCAGATTTCTCAAAGAAACCCTATTTAAAACTTTGTACACCATAGTTCACTACAGAGTAGACCTTTTTAAGTTTGATTTTAAGAACACAAAAAACATTTTGATGCTTCCAAAATGAACCTATTCTAACTTGTTTTATCTGCCCTATGGAAAAAAACAGCTCTCAGAATTTTTCTTTCCCACTGAACAACAGCAAGGAAAGGAAAGAATGGTAATATAAGAGTCATCTTTAACTACAGAATGACAAATAAAATTAGTTTCGTTGAGATTTAGGTTTTCCATTTTCTTATCTCACAGAATAGGGAACTAAAATGCATTCAAGAGACTTAGAAGAGTCATGGGTAAGTCACATGGGGAACCAAAAAGGGCCACTGATGTTAGAGAGGTTGAGTTCAAGTTTTCTGCGCAGTGTTACTGTCACTTTGTAGCACCACAATCACTTTTGTCAGCTGTTAAAGAACAAACTAAAAATGAAGACTCTGGGAAGAAGACTTAAAGATTCCCATCGGTTTCTTGCAGTTCTGCGCTGCTATGGTCACATGTGTTGAACAAGCAACTTCTGTAGCCACTCTAAGGTTCAGCTAACTAACCATTAACCCACTAACCTAGTAAACATAATGAGAAAATACGTTAATCCTGTATGTATTCCTATAATCGTACACTTATGCCACTTATGAGTGGATGTTCTTGACCTATTTTTCAGTTGCTTGCACGCATGATCTGGTTTAGAAACACCAGAGATTTAGAAAGTTAAGAATTACCATAACAGGTAGGTCCTCTGGAAAACACCTTTAAGACTCCCTGGCGAGCACAGATTATCAATAACTTTTGTAGAGCAGGTCACAGCACTAAATCACATTAGTCTTGTTTAACTTCATGAGACTTCTGTATGAACATTCATAACTCTGATTAATCCTGATGAACATCTAACGACCTCATCCAGATCACTGACATCCATAGAAGCAGCTTTACTTATATATTCAGCCAATAATTCTTAGGATTTTCACCAACAGAAACATTCTTATTTTAATTAAAATACTGTTAGAACATACAGAAAACTTCATGCTGAACAAACTCACTAACCATATTTCTGATAGGCATACGTGATGCTAAATGACTGCCATAATTACAGACATTTGAGTCTGAAAGTAATCATCTTTACCCTGTTAAAATTTGCTTCAAGATACAGAAAGTCACCTGTAGCCCCTTCGTTCCCCTCACTCCCTAACATTCGTTCTTCCCCTAAGCTACAGATCTAGCTCTTACAAACTAAGAAGTATGTGTATTTGAAATAGGAATGGGTTAGTAGAGAATTTTTTTATAACATAACATAACTTTCCATGGCTATCTAGCATACCACCACTGGGTTAGAGTGAAGCACAACTTAAAATCATACTGAGTATTAAAGCAGGTAGAACATGAAAGAATAAGCATTTCATTTGAACGCTAAAATGAACATAAATGGCATTGGAAATGGCTTCTCTGTTAAGCTTTCTCTTTCCACCTCTTCCTACCTAGAGTAATAGCATGAAAAAATCAGAAAGCAAGGCTGTTTACAAACTAAACTGAAATGGCTCAGGTCTATTTTATCAACGAAGCAAAGCAGGCAGATGGAACAAAAGGGGAATTTCTAGAAGTGGAGAAAGGTAAGCAATGCTGTTTCTGGCCATGCAGTTCATGCAAGGAGCATCTTTAAAAGGCAGGGAACATATAACTAGAACAGCCTCTGCAGAGCAAAGCAGCATCACAACACGCCTACAGATTACTTCATGCACAAGGTTGACAAGTCTTTTAAATATTAAGGGCTGTGTTCTACTCTAATTCCACACATGGGACTCCCATTAATGTCAGTGGGTGTTTCACACACAGCACAAAAACAGAAAACAGCCCTTGGCATCTTTTAGTATTAAAGAAAAAAAGATTTCAATAAGTTTACTTAATCCATCAAACTGGCAGACTCGAGCATTAGCTCCTGTGATAGCGCTGTCAATGCTTGGTCAAGCCTAAAAAACCTTCAAGCTTAAGCAAGTCTTGACACAGCACAGAAGCAGAAGCTCAAGATGGCCAACTGCAGGAAGTAAATAAACTTTTAAAAGCAAAGAGAATTAAGGATTAAAGGATAAAGAAAATTATTTTCCCCTTTTATATCAACTTTTTCCAGAGAAGAAATATAGGTTTCTGAAAAAGAAACCCTGAGCCTGGCGCACTGGGTAGAAAAAGAGAAATGGAGAAAAGTCTGGGGGCTGAGCAGGAGTAGGAAGTTGAGTGTATCTTCTAATTCCACTAAAGGAGTGTTTACATTGATTTTACTGTGTTAGAGACATAAGAACTTTTTGACCATACAATAGCTGCTCTTCTTAGTAGCCTGAAGTAATAAGAGTTAAAGGTCTCAATGTGTGTCTCAGTGCATGGGAAAAGTGGATTTATGTTCAAGAGTGAATTTTGCCGTTGGATGCTTGCTTCTAGATGCCTAGTCAGAGCTTTATCAAACATCTGCAAGTGGGGACGAGTATAAGAAGACTCTGCTAGCACCTTATGGCTCTCCTATCCCACATTCCCAACAGGAACAGTCCCTTTATCACTAGTCAGTACTGGTTTTCCATTTAAGTTTTTGATTACAGATCACACAAGAGAGATGTACATTTTAGCCTAGACTTTTGTTGGCTTGGTGTCTATCACTGCAGGTAGAATGTTTGTTTGCTCTAGGATACTAAAACTCACAGTATCTGCAAGTGACCTAGATAACATGAAAGATGATATAGGATTCACAGCATTAGTAGTCTGACCTTGATATATAAAAGATTTGAGGCAATTTAAACTGTATTACCATCATGCAAAGAAAGCAATTTCAAGAGAGCAACAGAGTAGCGGTACAAGTAGTTGTTGGATAGCGTTATGTCTCTCTTCCCCTGGACATATTAACATTATTTATATCAGTAAAAGCGTCTGTGCACAAAAAGCATTTGAAGACAAAATTTAAAAATCTTACAGAATGATGAGCTCTACAGCCAACAAATCTTTTCTCCCATTATTTCTTTCTTCTAATTCAGTATACAGCCAACTTAATTGCACCCATCACTTTAGCACATGAGCAGTAACAAAGTGTGGCAGTCATCATGCTCTACTCCCTCCTCATTCAGTTGCTTTTGGGGTTACTTACCACTGTCTTCTTCCTTGTGTGGTTACATCAATCTCTTGTTGGACTGCTATTGAGGAAAAGCAATTGTCCAGAAGTGGAAGTTACATGTAGTTCTGAATGGGGCAGCTTCCCCGTGTTCATTATAATCAATGGAGTCTCTTTCATTGACTTCTGTAAGAGATGGATCAAAGCAAGACCCTTTCTTTAAGGTCCTTCTGAACACATTTCAACTGAAAATGCCTAGCCACTTCCTTCCAGGAAATGTACAGACAATTCAGGCAGAACCCTGTTTTCAGTTTCACAACAAACTCAGATTAAATGAATTGCTTTCTGTGGCTCTCCAGTGTCGATTCCAATTATGGCAAATGCTGTGTAAACCCTAGGCTTAAAAAATACATCAAGAAAAGTAGGGTGAAAGCCAGCACGCATGTGTGAAGCACCACAATTTTGGTCACCCTTGACTACTTCAGTAATCAAAAAAAAAACCAAACAAAAACAAAAACCACCAAACAAACCACGAAAAACAAGTATATGCTAATTCATGTCCAATGAGTTCAAAGGAGGAACTGAGTACATAAGCAATGACCTTTACTTCAACAGTTCTCAAGTTCCAAGCAAATTTCAGTACTATGTGCACCACTGCAACTTAAAAACATGAATTCACAATTCTAGAAGATAATTCATTTGGACCCCTAAAAACATAGTTCTAAAACAATCCTCCTCCCTTCCCTCACATAATATAAATTCTATTGAATCTAATAGGACAGTTCCCATGAGGAGAGGCAATCTTTGGAAAGGTTTGCATCGTTGCTCTACAGCCATACAAGATCATGGCAGAAAAGTTTTATCTAGATAAATTCCTGTTGGGCATGAAATTCTTACAACAATCTTACAGTTTTTCTTTCTCTAAACTCTACCCAGTGCACTAGGGAAAAAAAAGAATCAAGTACCTAAGCAAACCATCAGCTCAAGTATATAAATTAAGTATATACATTCTTTATAAACAGGACTCTTAATAATACATTTAAATTATAACCTACACTTTTATAGAATCCCCATGGAGTTGATTTTAAAAATGAATGAATGAAATAATGCCAGTAAGGCTACAGAATTTCTCACCCACACCCCCTACACCAGCTTATCTAGTTCTAATGTCTAAGACTGACACAGATGCAAACTGCAGCTGCTTAAATGACAACTATTGTTCACTGCATGATATTTGGTGAAATAAATGCTGGAGCATGAAATCCATTAGTGCCACGTATCCAATACATTGCATTTGCAAAGACTTAGTTGAGGGAGGAGGGAAATTCCTCTCCCCAGATAAATACAGGTTTTAAAGTTATTATTATTATTATTATTCTCTTTCAACAAAATATCTATTTTTTGGAACATTTCTATCTGCTGGTATCCTGAAACTCAATGAAATACCTCAAGGCAAGTATTTGTTCTCTATTTCCTGTTGGAACAGTGCAAGAATGTTCTTTGTGTTATTTGAAGCAAGCAGCAAAGATGGCAACAACACATAGGTGACTTTACTTCCTTGGGGGAAAGAATGTTTAATATATATATTTTATATACATCTATATGCTGTATAATTAAAGAAGCACCCTAAAGAGATCAACAGGCACTGATGAGCACTTATTTTTGGAAAGGGGACATGGAACAACAGTGGAGAATCAGAGGTGAGGTCCTACTGAACTGCTCCCACGGAGAACCCCTAACAGCCAGTTGTTCAGACTAGAACAGAACAGCAGTCCTGTGGGTTTTGTTTTGCCTTGTTTAGCTTCCTATAGATGCAAGTGACTGCAAAGCATGGGCAAAAAAATAAAAAAGAGAGAGAGAGAGAGATAAACAACCACACACAGTAAGAGAAACAATAGTAAGTTCTTTTTGTGGTCTTTTTCAAGCAGTTCAGAAAGTAATTGTGCTGAATAAACACTGATTTGGATGAGGATAGTTTCCTTTTGCAATGTTTCATTTGCTCCATGATCCAAAACTGTGAGAGAATCAGGCCAGTTATACTGAATATAAAGATGTTAGAAAGAAGAATCATGTGATTTAAATAAAACAAAATATTGTTAATATGTTTATGAATGATCTAGTCTGCCTCTGAATGAAAATTCAAATACAAGCAACAAAAGCAGTTTAAGTAAAGCCATTCACACTCAGTAGAAGTGTGATTACCTCTTCTTCCCTTCACGAAATAAACTACTACTCCTCTCAAGTCAATTTACAGGAGTCTCAGTTTATTTAAAACAAACAAACAAACAAAAACCTCCCCATCCTGTAGAAACAAACTTCATTCAAAACAAGTCTATCTAGACAAAAGGCCCAGTTTCCCTACTGCTTTGTGTTAGGGTGGAAAAAAACAGTTGTCTGCTAGATTAGTGAAAAATAACAACTTCAGAGAGCTAGACATGCTGAAATGTTTCAGTTGAAATCAAACTCTGAGAAATTTTTTAAATGTTTTCAACACATCAGCATGAAGCATCGACCTAGTTGGAGTCACTTAGATCTAAAGCAAATGCACCAATTGTTTTCACAGCATGCTTTTCTTCTTCAAGCTGCAACAGGCAGACTGGCAACCGCTGTTTGGAAAGGTTTTCAGCCCCCTGCCTTGGTCTGCTGTAGCCTATGACACGATCAATACCAGGGTTAGAAGGCAGAGGAAGCTAAGGAAAGATTATGAAGATGAGGTGAGCGACAGAATTACCTTACAGGATCCGTTCTCTCTTCCTGCCTCACCTTGAGCCTTTTCTGCTGCAGACAAAGATGGGGAACCATTCTGATTCCTGTGCTTGGAGAAGGGGTAGATATGATCAGAAGGCTGCATGGTGTGACCACAGACAGAACTCCGCAGTTTGGAATATTCCTCTCAAAACAGATGCAACACAAAAGAAGATCCTGCCTGCAAATATCTTTTCCTTTGTCAGGGTGGGATGGAGACAGTGCTAAAGAAAGCTTTTCTTTCATTAATCAGCATAATTAGCATGCATGTTGAGAAGAAGTTCACTGTGAAATAAGACTTCAGCATTCTACTTTAATAACTTCATTTCAACTCAGCTGGTACCATTTGCAAGCATCTCTGCTGTGGCCTATCCAGTAGAGATCAGCATCTCTCAAGCAACGTCCCTCCCTTTGCACTGGTGCATAATGCAAACGCACTTCAGACCCTAGTCCTGGTTAATAAGCCACTGCATAGATCAATTTTTCTGCTGTGTTATATAGCTCTTTTCAGTTCTTCAGGTTATTACAGAAATTATTACTTAATTAATGTATCTGTAATTAATTACTTAATTACAGATTATTACAGAATTGTTACTGTAACCCTAACAGCTCTTGTTAGAGACTTCATGATGAAAAATGGAAGCCCCTCACTGCACACTATGCCATTCTCCTGCTTTATCCCATGACCAGTTTGTGGAGATGATAGATGAATGAGCTTGAACTTACTGCAGTACTGTGAGAAGGGTAAAAGGAACCTATTCTTCAAGGGAAAGGAGAAGGGGAGAAGGCCCTGTTTAGGCCACTGCTTCTTCTTTTCAGTGAAGCATTCAGAAGAATCCCAAGAGAAAAACATATTTGGATATTAATAACGTGCAGCAGCCAGAATATTTCTGGGATTCAGTCAACCCACATTTATATTTTAAAATGATAAAAGATAGGAAATGGAATGGAGAACAGAGAAAAAAAAATAAGCTTTTTTCCCTTTTAGTGACATGAATTTTATATAGTTATTTAAGTGCTCTACAGCACAATCACACTATTTACTGTAGATTATGTAGACTCAAGTTCAGTATGTTACCCCAACCACGATAGGCCTCCTTAGACCCTCTGCATACTCTCATGTATGCATCAGTCCCTAGTGATAATGGAATTAACCCCACCGCAGCATCATTATACTGTGCTTAGAAGTATGGGCTCTGAGCAGTGCTTCATGTCCAAAGAGGTAGAAAACGGTTCAGACCCAGAGGAAAACACAAGCCAACAGACAATGAGGGACAAGCCATCCAACCTGCATCATGTTCCAGACTGGCTCTTAAACCTATGATGTAAAACATTGGTGAGAAACTTGAACTGACCATATCGGCTGGCTGAAGTACTGATATCTCTAAGAACCAATACACAGTGGTTGTACTATTTAAACTACCTAGAAAACATGTAATCACATTGTCATTTGACAATTAACATGTGCACATTTACTTACTACTATGCTGCTAAACACCAGACTCAGAACATAATTCCGTGCTTGAGAGGTATGGAATTTGATTCAGTCTCATGTAAAGTCCTAAAGTATGGGCATGACTGGGGTCACTCATCCTCTCAAAATAATGCATACAGGAGATTTAAGCCCCTCACTTCTTGACAGTTGTTGAAAACTCCCATTACATACTGGTGAGAGACAGCAGACACCAATGCCAGATGGCACCAGCGTGACAAGAGTGAAGACAGGAGAAAGATGGCAAAGCACCTTGCTCCACCTGGCAGAAACACAACCTGCTCCTTTAGGACCCAGTTTGGAGACATGCTCCCACATGGGGTCACTTATAGGGGTACAGCTTCAAATGCTGATGGTATGACATTTCTGGAGGATATCCTAAGGTCTTTCATCCCCAACTGCTCTGGCACAGCAACAGCACCAAATTAGTTCCCTCTGAAACCCGCAGCTTTGAGAAGCTTCTGTCTACAGGACAGCCAAAGCAGAGCAAAGAGGCTGCCTTCAAGTGATCATAGCTACCTATGAGCATATTAGCACTTCTGCATCTTCTTTTCTCTGATAAATCTTTGCCTGGACGGTGTATGAAAACATGTGGGGAGCTACAGAGTTCTTAAGCTTTTTACTGTGAATAAATTTTGTAAACTATTACATATAAAATATTTTAAGGCTGTCCATTTTTATCTTTTTTCTTACATTTGTTGTTTCTTATTACTTCATCATTACACAATACAGCAAGCCCAGCATCAGAAAAGCAACACCTTTAATTTCATACAACTTTGCCTAAAGAAAGAACAGGCAAACTCTTTACAGCAGCCTGATAAAACTGATAAAAACTAACCAAGCCCAATCCAGATGCCAGTATGCATGTATATAGCAAAGAACTTGTTGCGAGGAACCACACAACCAGAACTTCTAAAAGTCATTCTCATTCTATGAAAGTCCTGTTCCCAGTTCTGCAAAGGAACGAGACTTTTGAATGCAGGGCACTTGGTAAGTTCTGAAAATCTTGGTCAAAAGGAGGTTCAGATGATCTAGTCAAATAACAACTTATTTACACTGTCCAGCACTGCAATCACAATGAAGTGATTGCATATTACTCTGAAGTAATTCTTGAAAGGAGAAAAAGAAAAAGAAAAAGAAAAAGGAANACCCCCCCACCCCTCACACAGACAGAATGGGGTACCCAGGGAGTCTGGGTCAAGGTTTCAAAGCTGGATGCTTCATCTAGTCTAGTCCAAATTTTTGACCTTAAGTGACTAGGTCAAAACCATCCTGGAAACAAGGGCTAGTCTAGTTGCTCTCTCTTCCTCTGAGCACACAGGGACTAGCTACATCTTCTGGCCTTCAGGTGTATAAACAACAGCCCGTGGCCAGTATCCACCAAAGGGAGGCTTTAGGCCCATAGAGACACAAATAATTATACGTATCTATAGTATATCTAAGATACCCCAAATAGCTTTTAGATCTCAGAAATAAATATGAAATTGTCTTCTTTTACTATAAGTTCTGGATGAGAACAAAAAAACAACCACACCAGATCTTTATTTAAACTAAACCATGAAGTCCATCTCCCTGCAGCATTACAAATTAGCATTTTAGAAACAAAAATGGAAAAGGGACTAATACCATTTGCCAGGAAACACTCTCCTGTTTCATTTTTTAAAGAGGAATCCACCTTGCTTGCTTAGTAATAGTTCACGATACAGAACAAAACAGTGTGTAACAGTCGTATTTAAGGCTGTATGTCCTACTGAATTCTTTCTTATACTGGTATATATCTTGCACTATCTTTCTGAGGACAGCCTTCTCCTGAAACTGTAGTTACATCCATGTCCAGCATTCATGCTGTGAATGACTGACCTGGTGTAGTGTGAATCAGGGGGTTTTGTCTGTAAGCATTTTTTTCAGGCTAGTCTCTAACCCACACAGATAGCATCTCCAGGTGTTTGTTTCACTCTGCTGTTCACTGAAAGGATATTTTTTGTTGTTTCACTCACAATCACATCGCTTTTAGGAAATGCAGGTGACATCATTTGCTTAGGAAAAAAAATGTAATCTTTTTCTTCATTTTTTCCTAATCTCACAGAGTAGGAAAACAGTGGATGTCAGAGTAAATGCTTTCCTATGTCTGAAATGTGGTTATAGTCTCCTTACAAAGGAACAACACTTACACTTCCCTGTCTGCCTACCCAAAATGAACCTGTTGCGACTGGGTAAGAACTATTTGGTAGAGGAAAGAAATAAAGAGCTTTCTTTTTTTTTTTTTTTTTTT